>VZRQ01006121.1:823197-882882 GCA_013397975.1 Machaerirhynchus nigripectus | reverse complement strand
GGGAGCCGGCGGGAGGGCCGGGGGGCGGCGGGCGGCGGGGCTGGGCTGCCCCGGAGCTGGGGTCTCGGGACGGTCGCGGCGCGGCCATCAGCCCCGTGCGTGGGTGCCCTGGCGGTCTGAGCCGGCTCAGGGGCATCGAGCGGGCCCCGTGCCCCTGCCTGGGACCTGAGGGAAGTGAGTGTGTGCGGGGAAATCCCCCCACGCTTTGTTTGAGTTCATCCCCAGCCCTACGATGCAGAGAAGGTGTTTCTGCAGGGTCAAATACCTGCTGTCACGCCGATGTCCCTTTGCAGCGGGCAGAAAACCCGGGGATACGTCTGTGCTCCTTTTGCGACTACAGCAGGGCTTCCCGCCTCTGCCGTGTATTAAATGAGAAGCTGTGCACATTTGGAGCTGCTGGTCCTGAGAATTGCCTTGAGATGATTTAGGGGCGGGGGATGCTCAGCTGGGGTTCCTGGATGAGCTCTGTGGGGCTTTTTTCTTTTTTGTTTACAGCCTGAGAGTCGATTTATTCCTTGGTTTACTTACAGCAGGGGTGAGGATGTGTATGCAGAGTAGCAAATCCATTAAGAGGCTTGATGGAGGAACTAGCACTTCAGTTGTACTAGATACAGTAAAAGCAGCAGGAGCTGTTCCAAGGATGCGATACGATGTGCTGCTGCGGGAGTGCCTGCACAGCAAGGGCTCGCTCAGGAGCAGGCTCCTTCACCGTGAGCCAGCGTGGTGCTGGAGCCACGCATGTGGCAGGAAATGCTGCTCTGCTTCAAGGGTGGCCTTTGTCAGCTGAGAGCTTCTGGTGCCTCTGTGGTTCTCGTGGGAGGTTAGTTGGAATGGGAGCCCTTTTAAGGAACGGGCTCCGAGAGACTCAGTCTCAGCACTACAGTCCTCTTCCTTGCGTACCACAGAGCTACTAAAATGATCTTGCTCTGATTCCATGAGAGCTGCACTAACCCAGAGCTGTGCGTGCCCAAATGCACATTTGTTGGGTGCAGGTTATTATGAAGATCCAGATGTGTTTTGTGCAGGTTAGGCTGCACAGGTTCCATGGGAAAGAGCCTGGCTGGGTGTTGCTTGGCAATGGGCACCTGCTCTGCCTGGCTCCTGCACCGGGCAGGGCCAGTGTGCACAGCCAGGAGCTGCTGGATGTGGTGCTTGGCTCAACGGGCATTAAATCTGGTGAGATTCATTGAAGAGAAACATTAAAAAAGGTCTCTTTTTCTTTCCAAGAAACATTCTTTCCATGATGTTTCTGCCCATCACCCTGGGCAGCTTTTCCCTCTTGTGGTGCGACGGCCACTGGAGTGCCATGTAGTAGATCCAGGGATTTTAGGACCAGATCCCTGGAAGGTGTCTACCAAGGGCTCTTGGTTTTGGATGCTCTTTCAAATCAAAGCAGCAGGACTGTAAAGGGATGTCAGGCCAGGGAAATGCAGCCTCTGCAAACTGTCCTGGCTGCGTGGGAGAGACAATCCAAATGCAGTGATGCATCTGCACGGTTCTGCTTTAAGGTATGACAGCCCTTCCTTTTGTAGGGGGAGGAAACAACAGAGGACACTGGGATGCTGGCAGTATCAGGCTCCAGCTGCCTAGGGGTTCCAGGGTTGCTTGAGACGCTTGCATCCATTGATCTTGAATATCTCCAGCCTTGTTCAGGCCAGTTGCAGAGCTAAGGCTGGATGAGAAAGACGTGTCCTCCTGTATGCTCTGGTAAGCTGAAATCTGCAGGCTTAGGTCCTGCAGTTGGTTTGAGTCTTCAGGAACCATCCTGAGAGCCAGGGCTTGGTCTAGCTGGCATCCTGTGGTGATAGTAAAATACTTGATTTTCATTGATTTTGAGGCTCAAAGTCAGACCCTACAAGGATGTCAGGGCTGTTGATTTGATTTGAATGAGGGAAGGAAATCTCACCGGAAGTGTTGATTGGCACCCAACCCTGCAGGTTCCCTGTCCTGGGAACTCAGTGGGGTTTGCTCTTGTTTCGCCTGCCATGACGAAGTCCTGACATCCCCTGTGCTTATCCCCCTGGCAGCAGGTCAGAGGAACAAGCTGCTCCGTGGTCAGCTTGCGCTTGTGTTCTTGGGAGGGAGCAGACACCTCTCTCTGAGGGCAGCCTGGCTGTGGGGTCAGATTGGCTATACCTGGCCAGAGCTGGGGCTTTCCTGGTCTGTTGTTTTGGGAGATCTGAGCTGGAGGGTCAAGCTGAGAAAGGGAGACCTGCCTGTGTTTTGTGACAAAATGCTGTATCAAAGGAAGATGAGAACTGAACAGTCTTCGGCCTCAGAACAGCTTTTCCCATTTAAGGCTGAGAATGCTGGCAATAAATCCTCTCTTCACTGTCTCAGAGAGAAACCTTAGCCTCAGTCTGGGGTTTTGGCCAGCATTTTGCAGGGGACTAAACCCCGGACCACAGACTTTGGGCAACCAAATCATTGCTCTTGATGCTCTTGCTCCAAGGGAAGGGTGGGGCCTTAGGGTTCCCCCCCTTGCTGCCAGGAGCCTGACTGCTCCTCCTGGGGCAGGAGACCACTCTCCATCGCTGTAGCATCATCTAGTGGCCAAGGGCATCTCTGGCTGCGCCGTTCTGAAGTCCTGTGAAAGCAGTCTGGGATAACACTTTGTGCCTCTCTTCTTGCAGGGGGCTATGAGCGCTTCTCCTCAGAGTATCCTGAATTCTGTGCAAAAACAAAGTCCCTGAACAATGTGTCACCCCGCACCAGTGCTGAGCCCCTGGATTTGGGCTGCAGTTCCTGTGGGACACCCTTTCATGACCAGGTATGTCTAGAAGCCCAGTGCTTAGCTATTTTGACTGCCCTTCCATCATTGCAGCCTGCTCCCCCAGGAATCTCTCTGCTTTCCCTCAGCTGCAGCTTGTGGAGCCAGAGCCCTGCTTCCTTTCCTCTCATGGAAGAGCATGATGGTCCTCCTAATCCCAGGGTGTTTGTGTACCCCAAAGAGTGGACAAGCCCAAATCGTGTTAACCCACACCTGCCTGTTTCTGAACAGGACAAAGAGAGGGAGAGGGAGGGCTAAAATAGGTGCAGCACCTCAGGAAGGCAGCTTCTGCTCCCTCTTCTGAGGGCCCTGGATCAGGTGCCAGGTTGCTGCACAGCTCAGTGTTTCCAAGCCATCTGGATGTGTGTCCTGCCTGCCACTGTCCCCTGGTCAACCCCTTATCTGTTGTTTTTCTCTGTAACAGGGTGGGCCTGTGGAAATTCTTCCCTTCCTCTACCTTGGCAGCGCCTACCACGCGGCCCGGCGGGACATGCTTGATGCTCTGGGCATCACAGCCCTGCTGAACGTCTCCTCAGACTGCCCCAACCACTTCGAGGGGCACTACCAGTACAAGTGTATCCCTGTGGAGGATAACCACAAAGCTGACATCAGCTCCTGGTTCATGGAGGCAATTGAGTACATTGGTGAGTGCCTGTGCAGAGATATTGTGTCCATTGGTGGCACTGGTGGGAGGGAGGTCAGGCCCCACCTGCAGGTTTGGTGAGGGGTTGGGCCGTGGGAAGGGTGTGGGTCTCATGTCTTGCCCCTGTTGCCTTCCAGACTCAGTAAAGGAGTGCTGTGGCCGGGTCCTGGTGCACTGCCAGGCTGGCATCTCCCGCTCAGCCACCATCTGCTTGGCTTACCTGATGATGAAGAAGCGTGTCAAGCTAGAGGAGGCCTTCGAGTTTGTCAAGCAGCGCCGGAGCATCATCTCCCCCAACTTCAGCTTCATGGGGCAGCTGCTGCAGTTCGAGTCGCAGGTGTTGGCCACTTCATACGCAGTGGAAGCCGTCAGCCCCTCGGGGACGCTGCGGGAGCGGGGCAAGGCCACCTCCACCCCCACCTCGCAGTTTGTCTTCAGCTTCCCCGTGTCTGTTGGTGTCCATGCCACCCCCAGCAGCCTCCCCTACCTGCACAGCCCCATCACCACATCGCCCAGCTGTTAGCTCAGGGCCGAGGCCAGCCAGGCAGGTAGTGCCAGGCGTGCAGGGGGCACGGAGCCCTGTGATGTTAAGCAATAGTGCCGGACACTGCCATCCACCCTGGACTCGACATCTTTTTCGTAGAGAGATTTCTTACCTCATCTTGGTTTGTTTGCTTTTTATTGTTATGTTTTGAAAGCACGGAAGTTGTAAAAGCCACAAACCTTGACACAGTCCAGGCTCTTTGGGGGAGGAAAAAAGACAGTGTACTGGGTTTCCTCAAGTGCCTGGTCTTCACGTGTTTCCATCCCTATTTTACTGTCTTGTTTTTTAACACCTCCCCTTCTGCCCATGTTTCTGTCCCCAGCTCAAGGCTGACAAGGGAGCATACCCTGTTTTTATTGTGCAGCAGCCTTCCCCCTTGCAGAGAGATCTGTGTGTGGTGGGTGCTGCTTACCTGAGCCAGGTACACTTCGGACAAGCAGAGCTGCAGGCAGGGCCTTGGGGCGAGCAGGAGTGGTAGCACAGGGCTGCCTGCACTCAACCTCAGCCCTGCCAGTGGCTGGGGAGATGAGGCAGGAGCTCACAGGCACCTGCCAAGTCACCAGCTGAGCCCATTCCAGTGGGGGAGAGCAGTCTGTGTGGTTGGGAAGCGGTTTGGAGGGAGAGATGTAGTGAGAAATGCCTCTTTTCTTGCCTCTGTGGATCACTGGTTTCTTACAGAACTTAGGTCCAATGTCCTGTGGCTTAAAGATGAGAAACAAGGGGTGGGGGCAGCAGTCTGGGCTGCTTTTGATTACTCTGTTCAGTTTCCTCTCCACTGGCCCCACTGCTGCTGTTCTTCCAAAAGCAGCAGGATGGGACGGCTGGGCTAAAATGGAAGAGAGAAGCTGCGGGGTGGAGGACAGGCTGGCCCAGATGTGTCATCCATCCAGCATTTTCAAGCTTCTCCCACCTCATGACCAGCCCTTTTCCTGTGCTGAGTCTTGTTCACCTGTGTAACATTTCTGCAGCTTTTGGTCCAAGCCTTGAAAATGCCTCATCTTCAACCCACCTGGAGCCTTATTTCCCACCCTACCTCTGTCCTTCCCTCCAGTCCAATCCAACACACAAGATGCCTGTGTGGCTGATGTACATATGTATGGTTTTGTTCTTCTTTCTTTTTTTTTCTAGAAATTAACTTTTTATTTATTGCCTGAGGGAGGGAGAAAACATTGTTTGGAGAAAATAAAAACTGTTTTCAACAGTTTGGCTGGAGCAAATTTGTCCTAAGATCAAGACAGAACAGCAGGTTGTGCACACATTCCATTTTCACAGAGCAACTGTTAAAAATGTATTTATTGACTTTTAAACTATTACAAGTATTGCAGATCAGACATTTAGCCAAGCACATTTATAGATCAAACTCAGTTGTTACAGAGATGTTACCTAAAGTCCACCATGTAGGTAGGCTGAGAACCTGCCCATCGTCTTCAACTTTGAGAGAGAAGGTAAAAGAAGAAATAAATAAATGATATCCCAGCTCCAGGTAATTGGCAACCAAGAGAGGACACATCCAGGGCTAGTTATGAAAACAAGTTACACAAAAAAAGGTCTAGAAATTCAACCCCCAGCTACATTGCCATCTGGGTTGCCAGAGAAAGCAATTAGGAATGACAAAGCACAAGCTCATGGGACTGCAGCACAGAAAATCCCCATTTCAATTTCCAAAGCTGAAGCAAGTTCTGCAGATGTTAAGAAGTGTCAAAATTATCTTGTAATAACAGAGACTACATTAGCAATTAATGGGACCAGCACTAAAACTTGCCACCAACAAGTTCAGCAAGACCAATACATCAAAACCAGTCAGATAATGTGACTTGACAGGCATATGTGTCAGTGTAATGGAAATGCATCTGCTTTCCATGCCCCCTACAGATTCCCAGGCTCATTCACCTTGCTTCAGAGATTTTAGCACACATACAGTGTTCCCCAATCCCCTGGGTTTCACATCTACTCTGTGTTCAGAGAGGTGGGAACACTGCCACTCCATCTCTGCACACGTCCTGCCACTCTGAAAGACCAGGAGAACATGCTCTGGACCGTGCCAAGCTACCACCGCTGGTCACCAATGGATTCAAGTCCGTGGAGGTTCACTAGCCACTTGCCATGTGAGGCAAGAACTGAATCTATGCTTTCCCAGATCTTCCCTATCTGGGCTGCAGCACAGCTTACAATGCTGCACAAATATTCAGCTTAACATAACTGAAGCAGGCATTAGATGCATGTCATTTTAGATTTCTGAGCTAGACTTTCTGTGGCAAAGCAGCATGGAAACAGAGCAATCCCACCAGAAAGAAATTCACACATTTCCTGACATTCAGCTTCTGAGAATGATTAGCAATGTTAAAACTAATCTGTTTTGTGGCTAGACCCTTCATTTTACCCATCCTGGAAAAACCTGTTCAGGGTAATTTCTGTTAACAGTCCCATAGGGAAATTGCAGGCAGTGCCTGAACTGTGCAGAAACTGACGTCACTGCAGGGATGCAGGAGGCTCTTTTGAGATTTGCCACCACCGTAAGTAGCTCTCACAGGCCACGCAGTGGCACAACATGTTTGCATCCCACAGCACCTCACACATCACAGGGAGCAGACACCTCCTTGATCTACAACAAACAGTAGGAACAGCTGGTTTCCAGAGCAAGTGCCCTTCTCCAGGAGCTACTCTCTCCCATATACCCCATGCCTTTTCTGTGTCCACTGCCCGCCAAAGCCAACAGTGCAGAACACTTTGCAGGGTTTTCGTTTTGCTTCACTGTAGAATTTTCTTTTGGGGTACTCCCGTAACAAGCAAGCAAAGTTCAAGTCTGCAGGCAAAATAAATTCCTGCTACATAATGCAGTAGGATTCAATTGCATCACACGCAAACACTCGAAACAGAGGTTAGAAAACCAATAGTGACTGCAACATGGTGGAACTAGTATAAGCGGTTTATAACAGTCTCTGTGGAACTGGGATCAAACACAGCTGGTAGATAAGAATGAGAAAATAAAATATACCTCATTAAGGTACTGTACTGTCTGCTTTTAATCCTAACAAAAGTTCTGTTGACAACATTCAGACTGCAATGTCACTCTGCACCAGGTATCTAAGTCATCAGTCTCATGGAAACAGTTTCAGCAATGGAGAGCAGAACCCTCCCTCCTTTGTTAGATGGTGACTTTTCTTTCTGTTTTGCCTATTAAGGTCCTGTAACAAAACTACACAGGAGTTTCAAAATGCTGCCTCAAAGGGACACTGACAAAATCAACAGGCCTGAGAGACACATTATCCTTTGCGCCAGCAGACACCAAGTTCTGTTCCTGGTCTCCCAGGCCTATGAGGGCCTAGCCCAGAGTGTTCTTATGTCCTCAGCTCCTACTGTGCCTCCAATGGTGATCCAATGCTGCAAATGAGCACCCCAATATCAGAGGACTGCTCTTCTCAGGAGGTCAAAAACTTCTTTTCTCAGGGGGCAACAACTTCCTGGTTATGGGGTCATGGCATTTGTAAGGTCTCATTGTAGTTAACTCCCCCAGCCAAAGCAGCAGTATCTGTACCGTTAACAACATGCCAAACGCAGCTCTGCCACCAAAACCATGACCAGGTTTTTCACAGGTAGCTTTGATATTCATGGGCAGACCCTCACTTCGTTTTGAACTGTAAGAGGAGCTACAAAGACAACATACGCTACTCCCACACAGGTTTCTACAACACACAGGTGCATCATCAGGCCTGGGTACTCCTCTGTGTCTGGCCACAAACGGATATGAGATCACGTCATTACGAGACAAAAACCACTGCAAAATGATTTCCTCACACAGCACCTTTACTCTGCACAGAACATCAGAAACATTAACACTGGCAGTTCAAAGATACTGGAAAGTAGAATCACAGAATATGTTGAGTTGGAAGGGACCCATCAGGATCACTGAGTCCAACTCCTGGCTCTGCACAAGACAGCCCCAAGAGTCACACCAGGTGCCTGAGAGCATTGTCCAGATGCTCCTTGAACTCTGTCAGGCTTGGTGCTGTGACCACTTCCCTGGGGAGCCTGTTCCAGTGCCCAACCACCCTCTGGGTGAAAATCCTTTTCCTTACATCCAACCTAAATCTCCCCTGTCTCAGCTTCATGCTGTTTCCTCCTGTCTTGCTACTGGTCACAGGAGGGAAGATATTGGTACCTGCCCCTCCACTTCCTCTCGTGAGGATGCTGAAGACCCCAATGAGGTCTCCCCTCAGTCTCCTTCAGGCTATTTTTATGCTCTAGAAGCTCCAGGCTGCAAAAGGAATCCAGACTAGCTATAGGTTCAACCAGCACATAGGAAACAACAAGCAAGAACAGCATCTGGTGTGGGCTTGGTGGAGTTTTCTTTCTAGATTTGTTCTTGTTTTTGAAAGACGTAAAGCTTTTAACTTTCACACCCACATGAACCATTTTGCTCACCTAAGCAGCACAGCTGTTTCACCATTTAAAACTATGTCTAACTGGGGATGGAGATCAGCACTCGCTCTGGCTGCTATCTGAAACCCTAGTGCAGATAGGCACATCCCCTCACTCCATTATTAACTAAATGAAAAACAAACCCCAAACTTAAATGGTGAATACAAAGCTTCAAAGCCTAGTGGTGATCTTTGCAATCCTAACACTATGAAACAAGTAGCCAAAATACAAGCACCCACTTTTATCAGTGAAATTTGTTTAAAAGGACAACTAGGCTAGAGCCTGGATGGGACTTCAAAGCTACATATTTAATCAGGTCACAGAATGAACCAAGAACCATATATCCACTGTCAGCTCAAGAAAAGTAAAACTCAAGAGTTCAAGTTCTGTTGGAGTATTGCTATTTCTAAGGTTTTCTTTAGAGATATTACAAACAGTTGATGTTCAGGTAGCCATATTGCATCAAATGACTGATTTTACAGTGGGTAAAATTTCTTGTGAGGATGACTTGCTTCAACATTAATGCCTTAATGTTAAAAATAAAAATGTTGTGTTTAATGCTGAAAGTGAAAAGCTCTTCAGGTGTAAGTCTGTTTTATACAAACATGTTAGCAAAATCCCACTTGTGGGGAGCACATATATTTTTATGAACTAAAAGCACACTATTCCATTGCTTCCTTGCTTTAAGGGGGATAAAACCTGAATGCATGAACTGGATCATCAGATACTAAACAGTGCTGGTTGATAGGGAAATGTACAGCGTGTTGTGTCCAAAGGAACATTTCTTCCTCCAGTTGTTACACGGTCAACACTGAAGCACATCTCCTGGTATTGGTTGTTAGGAAAAAAATTAACAGGTCTTGATCTTCAACCTTCTCTGAAACTGTAAAACACTACAAAAAAGAAACAGTTTCTACTTTTGTTAAATCCATATACACCATGAGGGGGACTTTTGAAACTGTTTGATGCTGTGCTATGCAATGCTTAAAAATAACTTTCTCCTACCCAGCAAAACAAACCTGGGAATTTGGGAAGAAGGGTATTAAGTGAATAAATCCTAGCTTTGTTCTCTGGTATACCTGCACACAAATCCGCTTGCCAACCGATACTTTAAAATTTCGTTCTCATCAAAATGTAAAATCAGTATTTTAAAAAATTATTACTTTTGTAAATTCCTTAAGCTCTTCAACTGTGATGTCACACAAAGATGTGACAGGAAGCTGCTGTAATACACTCTCCCTTACCAGCCTGAAACCCACTGACTGGGTCTCAATTTACAGAGGGACATGAACTAGATACGCCCTCCTGTATGAAATCTTCCGACTTTTCACCTGCTTCTCCCAGCAAAACCATACACTGCTGTAACTGCAGAACATTTCACAAGCTGCATGTACTTAACAGGAGCCTTATAAAATGCTCTTTTAGAGATGCCAGCAGAGGGCATGGACCTGTTTCATGAAGTTCTTCCAAGCACAAGAGCTGGTTTTACCCTTGCAAACTCTTCCCAGGGCTTCCCCCAGAAAACTCACACAGACAGAGCAGCAAACTGACACAGTTTGTTTCCACTCTAAAGGTACACTCACTTATGTTGTCGTTTGCTCAGAGGTGTGCAAAAACCCCCCTATATTGAAGAACTTGACCTAGCCCCTCCTCAGATGAAATTTATATTGCATTGTTAATGATTTTAGTCAGCTTGACTTTGTGCAAAATATCTTCAAGAAGGTTCTGGCTCAACTTCAGAATACAAAAGGAGAATAAATAGGATCTCTTGAAAACAGGAAATGAATGTTGTGTGCTGAAAAGAAAATGATGGGCTTAATGCAATTTATCTGCAAATAAAATAACTAGAAAAGTAGTGTCTGAAATTTTAACATATGAGATGGCACCAATAACGGTTTCCATTTGCACAATAATGTTCCCAAGGTCTAGATCAAAACAATATTATTTTACACATGGTAACTGCAGAGACTAGGAGCCTGAGATATGTTATTAAAAGGCAGTCCCTTGTAAACTTTCCTCAGGAGGAACAGTAGCAGTCGAGTATGCAAGAGTTACTCATATCATATTCATCAAGACAGCAATGCTTTATAAAAGACATACAGCTTATTTCCAGGTTGTTAAGAATTTTATGTGATACTGATTTCTGAAACACGTATCCATCCAGTCCAAGATTGAAGTCACATCCTTCTTCACTGCTCTGAAGCTACTAGGTCTTTTGTTCTGCTGCTGTTGCTGTCTGTGAGGGAGCTTCTGGTTTCACAATCTGGTATGTAATGAGATATTCTGGGTATGCCTGAAAGTAAAATAAGAAAAAAACTCCTGGTTTATGCAAGGATAACTCAGCAAGTTCCAGTTTCTGCATTTCACTAAACAGTGACCAGGAAGGACAGCACAAGAATCAGCTCTATGTTCACAGCATGCAAGAAAAAAAGGATTTCAAACCTAGCCAGTACTAAGTAGAACTGCTGGATGTACTTACTACCTTGGTTAATACACAAATAGAAAGAAAGATGTTTCTTCCACACAGACACTGCCAGAAATTGTGTGCAACAGGACTTCAGAGTTACTCCCCTTGTTAGCTAATCCTACAAATCGGTCAGTGCCTGTTAAGTTACTCAGAAATCTCAGATGACTGATGAAGTCTGACCTCAAAAGGGTCAATAACTTGCGATGTAACCTGCAAATGCCTTTACTGGCAGTAAAATACTTGGCCCACACAAAGCACATAACCCAGTCAGTCATCTGTCCATCTATCCAGTGTTTCCTGAAGACAGCTGGTAGCCATTTAAGTCCCAGAACAAAGCTGAAGTTGATGGAGAGCAGGGCCCCATTCAGAGGAACCTCAACAGATGAGAGGAGACTGGGCCTACAGAAGCCTCATGTAATCCAGCAAGGGCAAAGGCACCTGAGATGAATTCCTTGTAACACTGCAGGATGAGAAGCCACTCAGCTGAAAAGGTGATGGGGTCCCTGGGTGACAGCAAGCTACAGCAGAATCAATAGTGTGTCCCAGCAGCAATAAAGGCTACGGGCACCCTGTGGTAAATCACCAGGTGTAGCAACGACTGCTGTTTATTCAGTACCCACTTGACCACATCTAGAAAACCACATACAACTTTTAAGTCCTCCAATACTAGAAAGATGCCAACAAGCTGGAGCCAAGTTCAGCAAAGGACCAACTAGATAGGGGGAGAGAGCACAGGATAAACAAGAAGAGGCTAAGAGAGATGGGCTGGTTTGGTTCAGAAAAGAGAAGGCTTTGTGGGACCTCATAGCAATCTTGCATTATGTATGGAAGGCTATTCAGAAAACAGAGCCAGACTCTCTTCTGTGATGCACAGTAGGAGAATGAGATTAATTAAAACAGGGAAGCTTTCTACTGAATACAAAGAACACACTATTTTACTCTGAGGATAAGAAATCAAAGGAACAAGCTGCTGTAGGAGGCTGTGAAACATCATTCCCTGAAGCCTCCAAGACCTGCCTGATCAAACAAGGCCCTCAACAATCTGGCCTGGATTCAACGTGAACAAGAGGCTGGCCTATGTAACTTCTCCAAGGTTCCTTGGAACCTAAACTTATTATAAAATCTTATTTTATAATCATAGAGTAGTTTGGATATGAGGGATCTTTAAAGATCATCTGGTTCAAGGCCCCCTGCTGTTGGCAAGGGCACCTTCCACTAGATTGGGTTGGTAAACGTCCCATCCAGCTTGGCCTTGAAAACTTCCCAGAATGGAGCATCCAAAGCTTCTCTGGGCAACCTGTTCAAGGATCTCCTTACCTTCTGAATAAACAACTTCTTCCTAACATCTGATCTAAATCTTTCCTCTTTTAGTTTAAAACTGTTCCCTCCCATGTCCTATCACTATGTGCCTGCGTAAAAAGTTGCTCTCCCTCTTTTTTATAAGCCCCCTTTACGTACTGCAAGGCTGCTATAAGGTCTCCCTGCAGCCTTCTCCAGGCTGAACAATCCCAATTATCTCAGCCTTTCCTCATAGGAGAGGTGCTTCATCCCTCTGATCATGTTCGTGGCCCTCTTCTGGTCCCAGTCTCTGTCCTTCCTGTGCTGAGGACCCCTGGATGCAGCACTCCAGGTGGGGTCTTACCAGGGCAGAGTAAAGGGGAAGAATCACCTCCCCTTGACCTGCTGGCCACTCCTCGTTTGATGCAGTCCAGGATGTGGTTGCTTCTCTGGGCTGCAAACACTGTTGGCTCATGTCCAGCTTTTCATCACCAGAACATCCACATCCCTTTCCACAGGGCTGCCACTCAATGAGTTCACTTCCCAGTCTGTACTCAGGTCTAGGATTGCCCTGCAATTGCCAAGTGCAGCATCTTGCACTTGGCCTTGTTGAACCTCACAAAGTTTTTGTGGGCCCACTTCTCAGGCATGTCTCCTCGTCCCCCTGGATGGCATCCCATCAACTCCACCACTCAGCTTCCTGTCACCTGCAGACTTGCTGGGAGTTCACTCCATCTCACTGATTGTGTCATTGACAAAGAGCACTGGTCCCAAGACAGAGCCCTGAGGGACAACTCTCATGATGAGCTTCTACCTGGACACTACTGACCACAACTCTCTGCCTGTGTCCATCCAGCCAATTCCTTATCCTCCAAATGGTCTACCTTTCAAAGCTGGAGGTAAGGATGCCATGTGAGACACGACAAGTCACCTGAATGGTCAGGCACAATCTGTGCTTACTGAAGCTGTGCTGTCTTGAATCACCTCCTGGTCTTGCATGTGCCTTCCATGAGGATCTGTTCCATGATCCTCCCAGGCACAGAGGTGAGGCTCACCTATATGTAGTTCCTTTGTGTCTACGTTTCTCTCCTTTTAAAAAATGAGTGATGTTTCCCTTTTTACAGTCACTGGAGTCCTTACCTGACTATCATGACTTTTCAAATATCACAGAACCACAGAATATTCAGAGTTGGAAGGGACCTGCAAGGATCATCAAGTCCAACTCTTAAGTGAATGGACCATACCGAGATCAAACCCATGATCTTGGTATTATTAGCAGCATGCTCCAACCAACTGAGATAGTCTCAGGGTATGATGGAGAGTGGCTTGGCAACACCATCAGCCAGCTCGCTCAGGACCTGGGATGTTTGTCATCAGGCCCCACAGACTTCTGGTTTTTCAGTTTCATCAGGTGATCTGGGAGCCACTCACAATATTAACCAAAACACTTTTCTAGAGTCAGGGTCTAGCTGAATTATACAGATTAAAAATCAACTTTTCAAGACTGCTGTACTACTCCAGCTGCCATTTAAGGGTAGTCTCTGTCACTGCTGGGAATCTACAAGTAAAAAGCCCAGAATCCTCAAGATGTACTAGAGCCCCAGAAATGCATGTGACCTTGATATTGCAGTAATGCCAGTAAAATGCAAAGGGAGAAAGAGAGTTTACTGAGAAACTACAAATCTTAACAGACTGTCAGTGCTGCACAGGAGAAATTAGGCAATTCTGCACGGTATAAATCAGAGCAGATCAGTGGATAGGAGTAGCATTTGCTGTCTAGACACAGTTCACTGTTTATTTCCCTGTTTAAATGAAAAAAACCCCACCTAATCAGCAGGGTTATCACAGCACACTTGGTCTGGAAACCAGCCACACCCCAGCTCCAGCTCCAAGCTCTGTCCTTCCATAACGCCAGTCCTTGCTGACCCACCTACCTGTTCTCCTCTGTAGATAACATACTCGGCGTACGCAAGTCCATTCACGCTTGGCCTGCCGATAACAGAGTGGTGCCCGGGAGGGGCATGAGCCATTTTCATTGTGCTGAACTGAAGAAAGGATTTTCCAAGGGTCACTCTACAGAAGAGCATTTGTCTAAAATGAAAAAAGAGAATATAATTTTCAAACCTTTTATTAGGAATCAAATGCTTCCAGAATGATTTCAGTCTTTTGAGTTTATTTCATTACAATTAATTTCTCAAGGCTTTTTTAGAGAAACACTTTCAGAAACCAGTTCTAAGACTGTCTAAAAAAACCTGTAACAAAAAACCTTTTGTGACACAGAGAAGGGAAAACACACAGTTTGTTTAGCCCTCATATGGAGGCCTGTTCTAGTTCATTTTATATAAAGCTGTTGAAAGAAGCTGAAACTCTCTGTGTTCCTACCAGCAGGGAATGGACAGGTGCCAAAGTGTGAGAAACACATTGATCTACTCCAAAGGACAAAACAAAGCTGTGATTAAGTCCTGTTCGCTACCTCCAAAATTATCTGATCCGTAGTACAACACAGTACTGCTGACCACCACTTTGCACTGCAGTTTTGTCCTGAGAGTGCCTGGAGTTTAATTGCTATTTTCCCCTGACTCTTCATTTTCAAACTTGCTGTTTCAAGCCTCTTTCCTGAGCCACAGCTCACTTTGATTTATACTCACTGCATGCTTAGATGTAATTTTTGACCTTCCTGTGGGACTTGCTGCATTTATATTCGTTTTTGTTCAGCCTTGACAAATGGAAAACTGCATTTTTCCTGCCATGACCAAGCTCAAGTGGTCATTCTTTCCCTGTAGGTCACCCTGTGTCAGGATCATAAAAACCAGGACAGCCAGAATTATGTGCAGGGAACTCTGCTGGACTCATACCTGTGGCAGATGTAACAGGACCTGTCTTTGTGTGTGGGACAGCCTGTTCCTCCCCCTATTCCGTACACATATTGGTTGCTTTTTGAGGAGTTCTCAGCAAAGTAAATTCCAGCTCCAAACATTCCTCCAATGTATGCATGCCTTTCATCAAATCCTTTGTGAATGATAGCATTAATAAAAGGAGACCCTAGAACAGTGACACAAAAAGACACATACTTGTTAAGTTGTATAGTAATACAAGACTCAATGTCAAGAGGAATTTATCTGCCTCAAATAGATCACTAAATACCAGAAAGTGTGCTCAGTCAGCTGGAAGGGGGCGATACCCAGCAGGATGCAGTGATGTGTGGGATTTATCATTATATACCAAAATCCCACGTGTGACTCACTTCTTACTCATTTCACAGATCTCATTAAATGGCTTTCCCCCCACTCACATTTCAGTGCAATTTATCTTGTCAATGCACACCTTCTCCAGGAGTCAGTACTGGTTAAGGTGGGGCAAGGTGTCAGGACAATCATACCCAAAACCAATTTCCTATACAGAATCATAGAAGAATCTAGGGCAGAAGGACCTTCAGGCAATTGTCATTTGTAGGCATTTCTAGAGAAATCTTGCTGAAACTCATGGTTGGTTTTGATTCCTTTCCCTGATGCTTGCCTGAAGCACTAGGGTAAAACGCTTTTATTGTGTGCTGCTCCCCTCATTTAGAAGGCACCATGTCTTTCTCACAGCAATATAACACTGTCCCAGCAGCTTTACTGGAAATGACTAAGATACGGCTTAGCAAAAAAACCTTCCTTTTTCTTAAAAACCAAAACATAATAGAAGTATTTCTTATCTAGTGTAGCTTTTTGGACTGCAGTAATCACACAGAATAACTCCGCCACCCCCACATCCCCAATGCACCCCCTGCTTTTCTAGTGTAGAAACACAATTATTTGCATAGGATGGTGACAAAGCAACAATAACATTGCCTGTGGGTCCTTGCAAGGTTTGGGGTTTTTTTGTTAAATACCAATACGTACAAAGAGACACTACTTCCTTACCATGAAACAACATGCGCTCATTGTGATGATTATGATTCTCCTCTGAGACCTCCTTCTGCCTGTGACAGAATCTCTCCCGCAACTTCTTGTTCACTACCTTTTGAATCTGCAGTAGAACAACAGATCCAACCATGCTGTTACCATAACAATTCAATCTCTCACACAGATTTAACTGCAACTGAAATGAAACAGTTTCACAGAGTTCACATGAATTTGACAGGGAAACTGACGGCAAGACACATGAATGCTATAAAGAAACCCCACAGCTGTTTCGCACGCAGGGCTGAAGTCTCTCAAACAACTCTGTAGCACACGCTTACAAATAGTTAAAACTACTGGGAAACTGCAGCCTAAGTTCTCAGGCTTAAGGACAACTCTCAGGCTTCTTCTCTCAGAGCCTGCAATACCACAAAGAACTACAAATTGTCAGAAACTCCTTCCCTCTCTGCTTTGAGCTCTGTTGACCAATCTGGTCTAGCTCTTTGAAACCTAATGTCTAGTTTAGGTTTATTTTTTATGAAAAGAACCAACTTTTGAGGTAAAAAATAGGGAGATGTGCTGTTTAATCTATCTATATAATTTCAGCCACATGCTCTAATACCACTGTGGTTTCTGTAAAGGATGTCACCATTGACTGGGAGTAGGATGGAAGCAGAGTTTGGAAGCAGAGTTTACTTCAGGATGCATGATCTATTGGATCAAGTTGCAAAGGCTCTGCACAGGCTTACTTCTCAAAGAGACAGGCAGCACAGATTTGCTGGACCTCAGAAACCAAGTTCTGTTCTGATTCCCTCTATTTCCTTCTCTCCAAGAAAAGAAACCAGGAAGTGTACTTTCCCTCAGAAAGACAACACTATTTTCTGGAATGCCACAGCTTGTAAAAGGTATTTTTCGAGTTGGCGAGGGCAAAGGAGGTGGTGTCAAGCTGAGAAGTTGCACAGGGAGATAGAAACTTCTTACTAGACGTCCTGATCATCCTTTCACACCCTTCCCCATAATCTCCTTTACAAAGGTAAGAAAAGACTACACTGAGAAAAAAAAAAAGAAATCTGTGTTGCAAGGGTCAAATACAGAAGTTAAAGGCCTCTGAAATTCAATCAGGTTCTTCACCACCTCTGTCTTCAACATCAGTTCTTCAGACTCCTTTAGGAGCCCAAGTGGACACTTCTCCCTCATTCCCTGTGCAGAGCACGCATTCATTTTAGCACTTGTGTTAACTCTGTTCCTGAATATCATTTCAACAAAGAACTTTAAATATAAAAGGGCAAACCACTAAACTGATTCTGCCTGCTGGCATAAATACTAACATACTTTACCACATAAAATTGAGAGGTTTTGAAACTTACCCTGATGACATTGTACCTGTTGAAGATCCCACCAGCATTTCCACCATCCCGATGCTCCCTAATTGTACTTTGCATCTACATAAAAAACCAAAACTGAATGTTCAGCACATAAACCCTGCTAGCAAGGCAAAGTATCCATGCGGTGTCTCAGTATATCACTGGCAACAACAGACAATCTTGATGGAAAATTAATTTAAAGGTGTAAAAATAAAAAAACCTCAATTTTAAACTGAGGCATACCCTAATTTCTCAAGCACCCAACATATTATGCTGTTCCACAACAGGGAAGTTGGACGATGCAATTACCCAATCTTGTAATAAAAATCCACATAAGACAAAGGAGAATAATGGTACTTGCTATCAAAATGATATACAACTAGAAAACCTGCTTTATATTAGAAAAAAAACAATCTTTGAAAATTAATATACCAAGAGATCACTTTGAAGTAATAACAAATGTGATTTTATTGAGTTTAGTTTGCATTTCTTAGTATTAGGAAAACACCTGCATGGTAAATTCTCCTATGTCATTAGCAGAGCATTTCTGATTCCCTCAGAAATTGTTTCATTGTGTCTTTTAGAGATAGCTACAGCAACAATATTGTATAACAGTTCAAATAAATATTCAAATTTACTATGGCAGACAAGTGACCCTTTCTTTCAGAAAAGTTTATTAAAAAGATCTGCACAAACTCCAGTTTATAAAGTTACTAATAAAAAACATGCCCATGTAAGATGGCAGCAATCCTGATTATCTAGACTTTTAATAAGATTCTGAACACTTCTGTGCTATAGTGTAGGAACACGACACAAATAGCAAATGCACAGTAAAATGGAGTTTCTTCCACACACGACTCTTCAGGAAGTCTCTTTTCTGTTATGATTTTGGCTTTCAAAATGGTACGTGCTTGTAGTTTACTTAAATAAAAGAGCATGTGTGCGTGTGGGAGGCAAAATTACAGTCAATTCTCAATTATCCAAGAGCTGTTTATCTGGGTTACAGATTAACTAAGCCACTGAGACAAGAGAAAACAAGCTGGTTCACAGAAAATGCCTAGAGAATTGCAAGACCTTGATCCCTTTGTCTTCACACACAGCTTTTAATTTTCACAGGTTCACCTATCTACGGAAAGCTCTGGAAACCCTTCCTACGAGACAATATCCAAGACAAGATCCGAAACACAACAAAATAAAATTGGGATAACACGAAGTGAGCAGACACCACTTACTAAAAATACTGGCAAAATAATTTCTATCATTGCTCTATATGAAAGGACAAATGAAGAGCCCTAAGCTTTGTGTCAGATCTATGCAATTCAACAGTATTGCACACTTCAGGTGTGACAGGCTATGAGTAGAAAGAAAAATAAACGGCCAGTGAAGCATTAAGGAAGGGAGTTGGATTACCTCCTCTTCTACGGACTGATACTCCTTATCATCAGGAGCAAGGTCAAGGAGAATGGTCCCCTGACTCACACAGTGGAAAGTCAAATAAGGATTGGTACCTGCAAAGAGAAGGAATGAAAAGGAGCAAAAATCAACAGGAAAAACCAATACCAGCTCTATTTGTATCCATCATCATCATTGTTCTTTTACACAATCCCAGTACAGCAGGAAATGCAAAATAAACACAAGGCATAAGCATAACCTCAAAAAGATAAAAGTGCTTTCGTTAGCAGCAGAGGCTTTAAAAGAGAGGAGAAAAATGCATGTGGGACATAATTGCCCTTTATTGCTTCCTCTTTCAATAGAAACATCTCAGAAGCGTGGTAGCTAAAACTCTATCAGGCCTATCCTTCAGGATATAACTGGCCTGTGGGTAGGTACGTAGGGCAAATCAATTCAAAAGCTCCTCCCTGGGTAAAACAGGGTCCTGAGAAATGGGCACAGCTTCCAAAGCTGCCTCCAAGGTATCCATTCTCTGAAAAGGCAAGTTATCCCTTGGTCTGGTATCTCCTTAATATATTTTTTAGCTATCACAACTCACAACTCACTCAGGCACCACATCTGCAGCAAATATACTTTACTGACATTCAGATTCTTTCAAATCCTGGTGACAATGCCTACATTTAGAAAAGGTGACTTATGGGAGCCTGTGTGTGCTACACTTAGACTAACCAGTAAAAGTGTCATATTTACCTTGCTGCCCTCCTAGAAGTCTCTCAACACCCTTTATTAATTTGTGGCGGTGTCCATACGCATTGATCCCAATTTCTTTAAGCTCCTCATGCCCCATGTCAGCCAACACATCCAGGGTTATCTGGAAAGGTGAAAGATCACAAAAATCACTTGCCAAACCTGGCCTGACTTTCAAGGCTGGAGACCTATCACTTCAGAAAATGCCAAGTATTCATGGTGCAACCAAGTGCCTGGAGGTAGTTAATGTTTTGCTTCACTTCTACTTGCTGCCACCTTCTGGCAAACCTCTCCCTATCACAGGACCATTCCCAGCTGCTACAGTCTGAAGTTGTGCAAAACTTTTACTTCTCTCACACCAATTAACAAGAGCTGGTTCTCACAGAAGGTTCTCACAAACATTTTTACTTAGGTAGAAGGGGGATGCACGGAAACGCTGGGACAAATATGGGAGTACTTTTGAAGCATTCAAAGTTTCACAGCGTTGTAGAATTCATAATTTTCACTACACAAGCAGGAAGTAATATTCTACAAGCTTACTAACAACAAGCCAAGGTGACAAAGTACTCATGAAGGTAGTGCTTGGAACAACAAGCTTAAAAGAATAAGCTTGAAGAAGATGGGCTTGTTTTTTCCACAAAGAAACTTACAAGAAGAGCCAGATGATTTCAAAATGATGAATATATTGAATCCGATTTGCATCGTTAAATCTTATTAGCAGGGGAAGATCTTAACAACAGGTTAGGAGTTAAGGAAGCAAAAGCAGAACAAGACCAGCTAGGCAACAGAAGGGTGTGAAAAATAAGAAAAAAACCTGAGAAGAGTATAGGTTGGTTTGAGGTTGGTTTCCTTCTGAATAGAAACAGTTCCAAATTAAAGAAAAGAGCTTATGCTTCATAGATCAGAAGGGAAAAAATTATATGGTATTTTATCTTTGAAGAGATACCTCCTAGAACATTTTATAAAAACAGCTGGAACTGTAAGCAACACACTATATTTTAAACCTTTGTTTCCTGATTCTTCAGTATCAGATTAGCAGCAGAGGCCAGAGGAAAAAATAATCATCAAATCCAGCCTGTTGCACTTGTACCTTTCACTTCCATCAGTACATCCATCTCGGTCATGTAAACAGATCTATTTAACTGCAACATGTTAAATTTAAGAAATGGTACATAAAAGGAATCTACAAATACATTACAGGTACTTCTGCTGTAAAACATAATGCAAGCTTGAGAAACTTGTATTAGTCGTACTCTTTTGATATATTGTGAATAATTGATAAATGCAGGTTTTTTCCCCCCATCTCTCAATGCCATTTGAAAGTTAGCCCAGCAAAACCCAGTTAATCCTATGGTCCTAACCTAACAGGAAATGTAGCTTCTGCATTCTGTAGTGTGACTACTCCTGTGCTAGATTTTTATTTCAGCATATAGACAAACTGGAGGGTTTCCTAGATCTAACCAAAGTATCAGACGCAGCACTACAGGTGGTGAAAGGCTTGTCTGGCTATCAAGACTGCTGAAGGACAAATGCAGGTGACGTTTCAACCTAACTTCATTACAGTCATCATGTCCAAAGTTCACAAGGTCCAAATAACTCTCAGAATACAAGCCAAATTGGCAGTCAGAGTGTATGTATAAGTGAAAGCTACTTGACTCCTGAATCCAACAAGAGAAGCTATTTTCACAGGTTTCGCAACTTCACCATATTGTATCTGGCAATTCATTTGCAGAAAACTGAAAGGAAACTTGGACACACTTGTTTTACTGCAGATGTGAAGTGTGGGTTTTTTCCCTTCCCTTTTTCAATTAGAAAACGAAAACATCACTTGACTTAGGTTAGTTTATCTCCTAAACACACAAACAGAGATGAAGCTTGCCACTTACCTGTTCTGTCTCAAAGATGTCCCGAAGGTGTTCAAGACCCAGGCTTTTTAGGAACTGGGTAATGTTCATGTCAAGACCAGAAACTATAAGAAAAGAAACAAATCTTTATATCCTATACATCTGAAGTAACAAAAAACCAAACCAACCAACTTAGAAAAAATAAGCCATACCACTGCTTCTCTCAAAATTCTAAACTCTGATTCTTTTTACAATCAATTTGTCTATGTAATAAATAATCTACTTCGATTGTGTCAAAGCTCCGTGCAAAGCTCATCACCATTCCCTCTTCAGAATCAACTCTTTAAAGCACAAACCATCTGTGACAAATACAGGCTCACATTGCAAAGAGAAGGAAAAGAAGGGTGGGTGTATTTTTGCTATCTGATCCCCTTAGATTCTGACCTGAAGAATGGACTCCAGATACTAATCAAAGGGTTTGAAAAGCCTTAGCAAAATTCCCCAGCCACCACAATCAGAACTCCTTCATCAAAATAATGCTCATTGGATTTTCTTTATGAAGTCAGTAAACATCTGGGCACCTAATCAAATCTGCATTTGTAGCCAGACCTAATCACTGACAGCAAACACAGATGAACAGTTAACAGTGAACAGTTAACAAGCATTGGACACTTTAAAATACAGATAACAGTTCAAACTGCACAATATTTTCTGGCTAGTCAGAAATGCCTTTCAAATAAACCAAGGCCTATTTTGATACTAAACTACTGTACTTCTGGCAATGTAAACTTGTCCAACAGCAAATGCACCTTCTCCTTCCTTCCTGTCAGTTCCTGCTGCTCCATCCCCAGCATTTGATGCCCCTCCTACGGCTAGTTCTGCCAGTGGCCCCGTGAGGTTATCTATGCTGCTGGCAGCAGAGAGGCAGGACGGTGTAGATGCTGGTGAGATCACAGAGGCACTAACAACAGTAGCTTGAGGCTTGAAGCATGTAGGCAAAGCTTCTGGAGGCATCGCATCTATCAGCAAAGCTCGGATATCATCAGCCTGAAAAACAGAGAAAACACCCAACATGAGGTCCTACTA
Source organism: Machaerirhynchus nigripectus (assembly GCA_013397975.1). Classification (NCBI taxonomy): domain Eukaryota; kingdom Metazoa; phylum Chordata; class Aves; order Passeriformes; family Dicruridae; genus Machaerirhynchus; species Machaerirhynchus nigripectus. The sequence goes on along the minus strand of VZRQ01006121.1, from coordinate 860,444 downwards.
TCAGAAGTCACTGATCTCTGGAAAGAATTTTAAGTTGATTTATTTGATTGTTCTGTTCCCCATTAGAAAGAAAACTGCCAACTTCTATTACAGGGGAATTCATGGTTGCAAGAACATTTTGATTCACCACTCAAGACATAGGTAAATCAGATTCTCCCCATTTCTAAAGGTATTTAAGAAGGTACATCTAATTTCTTTCTGGCACAATGACTTTATAGGTGTTAAAGCCAGGGAGAACAATGCAGCAACTTTATTTGAAATCCTTCAGAACCTAGGCCAGGAAATGCCACTTCTTAATTTCTGTCAGGCTCAACTTCAGGTGCACTGGAACAAAGTTTCAGTGGAAAGACTACCATTGCCTTTGCTACAATCACATCTCATAGGGTTAGAATAGAAAAAAAAAAGGACAGGAGCTCCTGAGAAGTATGAACTTAGCTAACAATTTGATTTAGCCTTTATTGACTAAATTAAGCAATACCCTCATCTTCAAGAATTTCCTCTTTAAAAGTTCTTGTAGAACATGATTAAGACATCCTTATTTTCCCCCAGAGAAATCAAATAATTTTCATATCCTTCATCACAAAGCAAGTTTTCTAGAGCTCAGATTACTCTGGAGGATATTACTTGAACTCCCCATAAATAAATCAATAACCCTAAAAGATACTTGCACTGAAACCAGACACAGCATCCAATTTGGTTGCATTATCTATTCCATCAAGATTGTTTAAGCTGGGCATACATGTTCATATAGCCTTATTAGGCTTTTTAACCAGACACCACTTACAAGAAAGTTTACAGATGCCAGTTTTAGAAAAAGTTTGATAGCCACCTACAAACCTTTGGAGGTAGAATGAATTCTTTGGAATGTTGCTTTGGAATTAATAAAAAAAAAAGCAACTGAGGTAATATGGAGACACTGAGTATAATCATCCACTAAATGTTCCCATTCCTCTAAAGGCCCATCTGAAGTTCCTCCTAGGTTCAAAGAAATAATCACCAACAGTACACAGACTGACCATCATCAGAGGCATTTCAGACAGTTTTATTTCTGGGAATGAGGAGACTGATCCCAGGAATCCTTAAGGAGAACCAAACCTTAAATCACAAGCCACGCTAAGATCTCAGCCAAAGGAAAATGCCTAAACCTAGGATAAAAAGCCACAAACAGGTACTTAGGAGATGCTCTTCTCTCTCCACCTCAGCACAATGGAAGTGGAGGACTGTTGATGCCATGGAGCCATAGAAATGAATTTAATATGCAGAGTAAATCCTCCAGAGCAGCCTGTGGCTGGCTAACATGAACTTACTGTTGCCAGGTCTAGTGGTGTCTGACCCTCTTGGTTCTTCATGGTTGGATCTGCCCCATGAGCTAACAGCAGAGCACAGAGCTGTGTCCTTCCTTTTTGTGCAGCTTCATGCAAAGGTGTGAACGCCCATTTATCTGTCGCATTTACACATGTATTATATTTGATCAACAGTGCTGCTATATCCACATGCTGGAAAACACAAGAACATCTTAATCAACATGACACTGGAAAAACAAAATTAATAAAATTAATTAACAAAATTAATTCCTTTTTCATGCTGGAGGTATTGGTGCCTAGAGACTCTTGCGGCTTCTCTTTCCTGTAACTCATTCTGCCTCCCGTGTCACAGGAGCAGCACACTTCTCCAGGTACCAATTTATACTGCAGCTCCACAGTCATCTGTGTCTGTGCACTACCAGACCATTCAGCAGCACATGAAGAACTGGGATCAGGCACAGAATCAGATTTCTGACCAATCACCCCAAGTACGTAGCATGAAGTTTGTGCCAGCTGCAGGAGCAGACATGATACTTAACCCTGCATAAAAAAATATATTTGTGGACAATTTTGAACTGGCAAATTTAAAGGACTGCAACTTTTGTGACACAATACTAGAAGCTCTGAAGATCTGTGTGTTGTGCTACTGAGCCACCCCTGCCTGTACACAGAAGTCTTTGTTGTACTTTCTTTCTTGCAAGACTTTGAACTCATCTGTGGCAGCACAGATCTGTTCTATCTTCAATCATATTTTATGAGAACTATAATTGATAAAATGTACTATGAGTGTCACAAGGGACAGCTGTTTTACATGGGTTATTAAAGTAATGAACTTACAACCCCATGCTTCCATCAATATCCTGTCCTTGAAGTCTCCAAGTAAAAATAAGAGAAAACTGACAAATCAAGTTTTTGCCTGCCTCTAACCAGTAGATCTTTTTCGTGCAAGACAGCAAAGAAAAAAAAAGCAGGTAGTAAAAATGAGTGCGTAGGAGCATGAAACACTGAGATTGTAAGCAGAAGCACAAAGACTTGCCAATGGATTTCCTTTTCCCCCTCAATGGCAATTAAGTGACTCTTTGCAGCTCTCATAAAACAGCTTGGTCTCTGAACAAGTGCGGTATGAAAATACCGCCAACTTTATTTTCCTCTCTGCCAAACTTTTAAAGCAATTGCTGTTCCTGTGGTTTTTCTGCCACAGAAAGCCCTATTGAGGGACACACGGCGTGAAGTGCTGGGTGGGAGAACTGAAGAAACTTTGTGAGGAAAAGGCAGAGCCTGTGAAACTTGCCAGCTATGAACTTGTGAAAACAGTACTCATCTCCCCTCTACCTCCCATCACAGAGATCTGAACAGGCTGATGACAGCTCAGAGAGAAGTGTGGGATGCCAGGAAAGGTATGCAGTAACTCTTAACTAAATAAGCTTATGGAAAAGCACCAAACACCGCCTTTTTAATGTTTCCTAGAGAAAGCAAGACAATCACGTTAGATTGGCATTATGATTATTAGAAATTATAATTGGCTAAAACCAATCTCTGACATTTTTCTATGCCAATAAGAATTGCTCTGGTTTTGTGTAAAATGTTGTGTTTTGGTTTCTCATGCCAAAGAAAAAGAACACAGTATTTCCAACAGAATTTATATCTTAGCAACATCCTGGGAACTAATGCTTATGGCAGATGTTGATACACAGTATTGCTTGATATTAGGACCCAGGTATTAGGACTGTAAACGTAAAAGAATTCTGTGCTGCATTTCTAATCTTTCATCAGGATTTGAGGCTTTTTGCTCTTTGGGACAGTGGGATCCCAGAGTGACATAATGACGTAATGCTCTTTTTAAAAACAAGGTGAACACTGCACTTTTTATTTCATTTGCTCTCAAACAAAAGCAATCATGGTTCTGTTATGGTCACCTCTCCCAGATTTTGCTGCATTTGTGCCAGGGCCAGGTAAGCAACAGACGAAGAGAATCATGAGACCACCAAACCCATTACTTCATGAGCTTCATATCCTCTGACTGTAAGCACAGTGCTAGGAGCTTCTCAAGCACTGTCTCTGTACATTTATTTACAAGAGATTTCTTTCTCACCCAATCCACAACTAACAACTGCTTCTAAGCAATCTATTAGGCATCTGTGCAACTGGTACACAGATGCTTACTCCTATATGGAGGACGGAGGGCCTGCCTCATCCAAAATGGTTTCAATCTGCCAGTGCAACCCCCTGCAGGACAACCACATTACAAATGCAGTAGTCCTTCAACACTTCAGCTCCAGCAATAGATTGCCACCAAACACCAGCTGTAACACACCTCCACTTCCCTGTCATCATCTGCACATGATCCCATGGTACTTCTCTCTTCCTTCCATCTAAGTCTTTCAGAGACAATTTGAGGTCTGGTCTGTTTTAAATATCACCCCAAACTTAACACTGTTCAATCCTGTGTATCTGCTTACCTGCATAAAAGCTACATTGTAGTGATCTTTCCGAACTGCAGCATTTAACTGTTACAGCACACCTGAATCTCTGTCCTATTTAATGTGTAGGACTGCAAACAGGACTCACAACAGCAACTTAACCCAACAAATATTTCATGCCATCAAAACCAGAACTATGTTCACAGCCAAACAGTTACAAAATAACTGGCTTTGGATATTACTTAAAGGAGTCCCTTGCTGTTCTACTCATGGCAAGACTGCCTGCACCTACCCCATAGGATGCTGCATTGTGTAGGGGGATTAATCCTCCTTTGTCCTGGGCATTAACATCAGCACCATGCTCAAGAAGGTATTCAGCTACTTCCAAATTGTTGTAACCAGCTGTAGGAAAAGCATAGGAAAAGAAATTCGGTATTAGGAGAGCTAAACTAAAGAAAAATATTAGACAGAAAAGCTAAGGCAATTTTTCAACTGCAAAAATTCCTCTTCCCTAGTAATTGTATTAGCTCCTGAAATACAGGTGCCATAGTTAACTCTTTGTACAGGACAATTCTCTGTGAAACTCTTCCTAAAACAATCCTGATTTTGGCAAATTACATCTATAGACCTACCATAAATATCCAAGCCTTCAAAACCTGGCATGTTACCCACCTGCAAGATGCAGTGGTGTTGAATTTCTTCCCTGGGTGTCTCTGCAATTGATATTTTCTTGAGTACACAGCTTCTGCACTCGTGCCAGGCACCCCTTCTTGGCAGCATCTAGCAAGGCAGCATCTCCTCGCAGTAAGTCCTGGATATCTGTGTCCCCTTCTTTTACCAAATCTAGAGGAGTGTTCCCATCTCGATTCTTTTTTGTTGGATCAGCTCCATGCTGCGAAGAGCAAAGAGGAGCGCTAGTGTCAATCACGTGCAGAGCAGCGCACGTAAGTGTGTCACTATTTTGTGAAACAAGATGGGATTCTGCTGACCTACCATAGTGAAGTAATAATTGTACAAATTAGTAGGCACGTGAGAATAAATTCAGAAGGCTGAGGCCTAAAAGCACTAGTCTGAAACACAGCTGTGTGAATCTGAACTCCACAGGCTAAAATGGCAGCCCTCTGCAAGAGCTCTCCCTGCTCTACTCGCAACTGAAGTATGTTCAGGAGCATTTCCTGCACACAGCTACTTCTTACACACAGTGTAACTGTCACAGCAGTGTGAAAGGAAAGCCAACTGCAAGTATCTTGCTGCCAGTCATCCCCTTCTCCTGAAAACTGGCAGGAATCAAATGGCTGGCAGAGGTATTTCCTAAGCACAACCTTCTGAGCTAGCACAGCCAGGCTCTGAGTTTTACTAAATGTCACCCTGATATTGAAAGGCACTCGTTTCAGAAGGGAACTAGAAAAATACTCTTCTCTACACTTTCCAATAGATAACAGCACCATCTTAAGCAGTTTACAGGTCTTTGAAAAAGTGAAAATAAATTTTGGTGGACAAGGGGAGTTGGATGCCTGCTGGAGTATATCTCTGCTGGTAAAACATGCAGACCAGGCAGTGATAAGAACACAGTACTGGAGCACAGGGGGATGAGAAGGAGAACATACAACTACATCGAGCATATGGTGTGAGTCATGTCCACATTCAGTTTTGTGGGAGGACAGCTCCTTTCCTATTCCCTCTCAGCAGCAGTGGGGAAAAAACAAAGATAGATAAAGCAGAGGCAGCTGCTGGTGCTATAGTTCTCTGGCTGACCTCTTCCGAATAGTCAAACACAGTGGTCCAATCCCTGCCAGCAAGTCTACCCTGCCATTTCCCACTGGACATGCTGGCAAAGCTGTGCTAGTGTGAGCCACGGGGAATGAGATGGGGAGAACAGAGGGAACTAACTGCTTTGTACTTGGAAGCAGTACAACTGTGTTCATGGTGTAGAGGATAAAGAGCAAGGGACAGAAAGGGACAGAGCATTGATTACACAGAACCAGTTCCACATCTGTGGCTCTTTCAGGAAGAGAGCATTCTTTGCACAAAGCTTTTTAGACTGCAATGACTTCTCCAAGATAAGACCTGAAATCCCTTAATTTAAAGCTCATCAAAACTGGAACTATTCAAATATGCTCCAGAATGATTATCTGAATGAAGAGGCAGTGTCTTCTGAGACCCCTTCCACGGCATAGAAACAAATGAAGGTGGTAATTTCAAAGAAAGGTGACAAAAAAAGACAGTTGTCTCCAAAATGCCTGTTTATTTTTGTTTCCTTCTTCAAGCAGACCAGGAGAGAAGGAGCACAAGTCAGGAGGAGTCAAGCTCAACATCCACAACTCAGCAGAACTGACAGCACTGCCAGCTGGCATAGGAGACACAGCAGGAGAAACCCTGAGTAAACTGCAGTGTGACCACATATCCACAGACACTCAGAGACTTTACAGCTGTGTCACCTTAAGGGCATATTTAGCTCTTGTGCAAGAGTGATTTAAAAAAAAATAAATTTCAGCACTTTTCTATTTCCCATTGTACATCCATTCAGAATCCTCTGAAGACAAAATATGGCTAAATTCCCTATGGAATTATCAGAAAAGGCCAGAGACCTCCAGTGTCTATAATGCAACACTGCTTGAGAGATTACGAGTGTTCCTACAGCTTGAGCTAACATCTTTATTAGGCTGTTACTTCCAGGCCACCACCATGCCTACTCCACAGATATCTCTTAATACCTCCTGATTTCTGCTGTAGATGTGCTTCAAACTATCATGTTACTCTTTGACCGCTTTTTTGGTAATCAAGTGAAATAATTAATGATATAGGAGGGAAATAGAGAGGCTTTGCAGCAGCAAATGAAAAGTGGCTGGGGAAGATCCTCATTATTTTAAGACTATCCATATTCTGACTTTCTCCTATTTTAAATGTTGTGCTTCAGAGGGACATAAGTAGGCAAGGCTGAAAGAGGAAATAGTATTGGCAAGAAACTCTACTCTAGCACCCCCTTTCACCCTCCCAGGGCAGGATCTGACCTTATGTTAAGAAGTTTCTCAAACTCGTATTTCTCACTGGAAACATCTTTGCATTACCTCATGCTTTTTACAGGTTCTTCCTCTAAGTTAAATGAATATTTATGCCACAGGATATTAACATGCATTTCCTCCAGGAGCTTGATAAATTATACATTAACATAACAGTTTTAAATCTCTCTCATACCAAACAGCACTTAGGACCCACCCTCAGTTATTGCTCTGTAACACACTCTTGCATAAGTATTAACAAAATTTACTTAAATGCAGTAACTGTTTCAGAAAGGGATAGATAGGACAAGGTAGGGAGTTCTCATTTTTACACAAATTCAGCTGTTTTTTCCCATTTCAGAGTCTTGTCCTACTTGGCTAACAGTATTAGTACACATGCTGGAAATAATACTTGTATTGATGATTCTTTTTAAGTCAATGATATTACACAAGAAACCATCTGACAACTGCAAGATGAAAACTGATTCAAAGATATCACAAAGAATTCACTGAATGCAATTAACTTTGCATTAATCTTCAGAAAAAATAAATATATATGCATTTAAAGACACATCTGAGAACTCCAGCACATACTTTTAAAAGCAGTTTGCAGATTTCATATTTTCCTTTTGCTGCTGCTTCATGTAGAGGAGTGAATTTCCACAGGTCTGCCACGTTGACAGAAGCACCATGCCTCACTAAGAGTTCAGCCACTTCGTAGTGTCCATAAGAACAGGCATTGTGCAGGGGTACTAAGCCACTAATCAAAGAGAAAGCATTAATAGCTAGAGAATAAAATCCTATATGCAATCAGTAGATAAAACTTCCACTTTCACCAGACAATATTATCTTTCAGTCTTTCCAGTTTTCATGGCTTTATTTCTCTCCATTAAAACATCCATTAAAACTTAATTATCCTTCAGTTCTCATCCACAAGACTTTTAAATACTTAGCAAGCCCCAATATTACAGCTTCCATAAGCAACTTCAGTGCTGTTAAGAACAGACAAAAAACTAAATTGCAAGACCCACGGTTGTTCTGAGTTTGGATATTTGAGTGTAAATTTCAAGAAAGACATAACACTATATATAGTGTTTGAAGTGCAGTTATTAGTAAGTGCTGCACATCTGATAGATGGAGAAAGATACCTTAACACATCTTCCAGGGTAAGCCTGAAAATCCAGTATTGGAAATTAATTCTCCCCCACCCTGAACTAATATATTGAAGGAAAAGATTGAACATAATCATGCTGCTTCACAATTAATGCAAAAACCTGTAAATGGTTCATATAATTTAACTGAATATTAACTGAAGAAATAACGAACTTATTAACAACAGCTAACAGAATTAGAAAAAAGACCAGAGATCACTCTGGTATTTTACCCCATTTTATTCAAAACGAATTTTAAATCACCTAAAACAAGTTAAAGGCTGCTTTTAAGCAAAACAAAGTCTCCGAAATGGGCAAAAAGGGAAAGAGAAGCATCATGTATTACAGTGCGAGGTATGTATTTGATAATGGCTTTTCCAGAAAGCAAAGTATGCTGTAATGGTTTATACATCTCCCTACAGCACAGGAACAATGCAGAACAAGAAGGAAAGAGAAAAATTCTCAAGAGAAAAACACGATGGTCACTGAAATCTGAAGCAAAATGAATAGGTGCAAAGTAAGTCTCACACTAATAGAGAACAGCAGAACATATCACGGAATGAAAGGTACCCTTTATCTTTGGCATGCACATCTGCTCCATGGTGCAAGAGGTACTCCACCACTGATACGCGGTTATACCCCGCAGCGAAGTGCAGTGGTGTTGAATGACGGCCTTCCAGATCTCTGCAATTCACATTCTGAGGGCTGCAAAGTTGCTGTGAAGACAAAAGAACCCAACATCTAGTACAGAACTAAAACTAACATATAAAACTCCACAAAACCAAACAGCAACAACAAAACATGAAACCCAAAAGAAAGAAAACTAAACTATCCAAAGACCCCAACACTAAATTTGATTCACTTACTGTATTACACAAATTTTTTGAAGTCTCATGAAATTTATTTCCACTTACGCCGAGTAAAAAAATTGCGGCTCTAAATTTATAGCTGAAAGTACTTCTTTAACAAACAAGCAGTGTGAAGATGTTCCATTGGGCACTGCCTTCCACAACTCATGTAGCAGAGGTTTCCACAAGCCTTGCATAGCAACGCCAAGTTGCTAGCTCACATGAACTCTTCAAACCCACCTTCACAGTTTCCAAGTCTCCAGCTTTGGACGCTTCTAACAACCGATAATCCACATCGGATGTACGCACAGGTGTACTTTCTACACAGGGAAAAAGATGGTTTAGGATTACTTAGGATACTTAAGTTATATTAACTTGTGCTCAACATACTATCCAAACCTGGGGGGTGAAGTTGGTCTGCTGTTACTTGTGAAAACGTGAAAACGCAGCTGGGGTTGTGATGTTCAAGTTCATATTGCCAAAATGGCTGAAAAAGGAGCCTTAGTTTTAGAGCAAACCAGTCAGATTTTGACTCTAGAGCTGACATTACTCTGCCAACATTCTTCTCTCTCAATCCACATACATACATTCATGTGCACATTTAAACAGGTAATGCTACCCACATAACCAGCTACATCTCATGAGTGGGTACACCTTGAAACAGTCCTTCCTTGCAGTGCTGTAAAATGATTTTTCTTAGTTTTGTCCTGTTTTAAGACAATATTGTTGAAAACACCAGAGAAAATGGGAGTTTCTAGCTACCATGTGTCTTCTCCTCTATCTGAATATCTGCCTTTGTTTGACTACCCGCACATCTCACTGTAAGGTGAGTTACTCCCTCTGTAGTAGCTACTGATGCAATCATTCTTCTCTGTACTTGCAAAAATCCAAATGTAATGTTGGTAAGAGGATGCAGACCCTTAAGCACTTACAAGAAAAATAGCGGCACCCTCTTCAAACATCTGTTCATCTTTTTAGTGCAAGATATAAAAAAATTGTTAACTAAGCATTATCCAGAGCACTTTCACAAGAAAATCTTTCTCTGCTGGATAAGCAAGAGATTTGAAGTTAAAGTTCAAGCAGTTTAGCAACTACCAGTGTTTTTCTGCCAGTAACGCTCTGCTTGTGACTGCTAAAGTACAGAGTACCTAACAGGTTGGCTGATGCAGGGAAAACGGTTTCTTAACAGGCTCAGCAATATTCCAGTTGCCTTGGGACCAAAAGAATCCCAAAATTCCCTACATGTGCCTTCCTGCCATCTCCTTGTACAGCAGCATGTTCTAAATCTACAAGATGGTTATTTTCTTCCCGATTAGCACAAAATCACTGAACTGAGCAGAGCTATTTATTTATTTTCTCACAAGTGTCACACAATACATACCATAGTTGTGTGCACCTGACGGCAGGAAGGAGAGATGAGAAAACTACTGCAAGTCTCTTGCATTGAAAAAGAAATAATATTCAAAGCTGTAAAGGGAGAAGCTGAAGTTCAAATACACAAGCCTTTATTTTTACGCACCACTTAAGATCTGTTGCACTGCTTCATTTCCCATCTGTGCTGCGGTGAAGCCTTGCAAAGAGATGATGGAGGGATCAGAGCCGTAACTCAGCAACAGCCGGCAGGTTTGCAAGTGCCCTGCTAACGCAGCCCTGTGCAACGCTGTTTGACCAAGTGTGTCCAGTGCATTCATCTGAAAAAGCAGCAGCAACATAAAATAAAACACTGCTGTAATTAAAAGGCTGCACCTGTCCCTGTCCTTAATAAGGAGAGCAATAAGAAGAATTTTCTGGCACACAAATTTATCTATCAATTCTTCTGCACCGCAATTAAACAAAACCAAGTGACAAAACAGGCAAACACTCTAAAAGAAAAATAATTTATGACAGATATTTTCCTGTCTTTTAATACCACAGGTTATTTGTTTGCATGGCTAACAGACAACACAGGATCCCCAAAACCATACTTTAAATAGTGATCAAGCTTTTGACAAATGAGGACCAACCTTGAGCAAAAAAAGCAAAACTATGACAGGAGAAGAAAGCGGTAACTTGACGTAAATTGTTATCAAACAATTCTAAAATCTTACAGCTTTAAGGAAATTACCATCTGTCATTGTCAGAAGGAGACTAGGTCAACATTACCCACTACCAAGAATTAATGCAAAACAAAGATGTCAAATTCAGAATTCCAGGAAGGAGTGGGGGGGGGAAAAAGTTGGGATACAAACATTTCCTCCTCACTTTTTGTGTCTTTACAGAAATGTTTAGTATACCTGAATACAATTCTTCTCAATACAAGGCTGTATAAACAGGCAAAATGGAGTTTTATTTTCAAAGAGTATGATATAATGGAAACATATCTGTCTGTCAAGATATAACAGATCACCTAAATAACTAGAAGCAACTCCCCCAGTGCACTATCAAAGAAAGGAAGAGAATAACAGAGCTCTTTAAAAAGTGGAAAAACACCCCCATGAAAATAACCTTCCAAGCAGATACTCTGTACCCCGCAGTGATTCATGACAAATTTAAATGCAAATGCCCAACAGCTTTTTTACCACTTTATGAAATACAGAACCACTCTATATTCTCTGCAAGCAACTCGGAACCTGTTATCTATTTCCAAGCCTACCGACTGCTGGCTGTGAACTGCATGCATAATAAACTTTGTTACTGTATAAAACCCACCTTTTTACCTCCTCAAAATCTTTGTGGTGGCAGCAAACAAAGATTTCACTTGCTGTTTCTCACCCAAAATGCAGCATGCAAACCCTACTACCTTTCCATGAAAACTAGTGAAAAAGCATTTTGGGTAAGACACATACTCTATAACTAGATGAAATTTAACTGTAACTAAATGAAATTAACTATGCAAAGATCTACTACCAGATAGAGTAAAAAAACAAGTAAAAAACCTGCCAAACAGCAATATCAAGCCACAGGAAAGAACAAAGAACAACCAAATAAATACAGAGGAGTGTGATTTGATATTGTCTGAAATTATTTTACAGACTGATAAAGCAGGAATTTCTCAGATCACAAACCTCTCTTGCAGCAAGAAGGACAGAAGAATAGGTCTGCTTTCTTCTAACTGTGCTCAGCCCATACCACTCTAATGGGATTGCCCTAAAAGTTTTGTTTCAAATAAAAAACTTACTGCTATCATAAATATTAACTGGATGCTGAATGTCCCAAATCCATAATTTTGTTCAGATGATGATCCTCATCTGTTTCAGGATACCGGATACCTTTCACCACTGATAAGGGCACAGAGGTAGGAAGTAGTCTGGGGCTACACACGTTTAGTGATGGTAAAGGCAGAATTAGATGCAATTTGTGGATTCTGAAAGTAACACTCTGTTCATCCAAAAAAGAAAATCATAAGTAATGTATTCTTTAATACTGAAACCCTGTGTTAAACATGCCTGTACTGAACAAACTGTAGAAGCAATAGCAGCAAGACACTCATTGTGCACAACAATTCGATACTGACTACGTCCCTGGAAAAAATGTTAATATTCATTTGGAAAGAACACTGTCAGAGTCATCAGAGCCATCATCTCACATGTCTCATCCAGGTCTCCTTTCACCTCCAAATCATTATCTTTCCCAACACTCAATTCTTCCAGCAGAAGAACATCATCCATTTGAAGAAATACCTGCTTCCTTCTGAGACAAAAAGGGCTGCAACTGACAGCAGGATGCATCACCGAACACAGCTGCTGTTTCCTTCAGGACCAGAATTAGGCTTTGCAGGTCAATTTCACTGGGAATATATTCACTTTGGGGCAGATCTCTCACCAATAATGCACCACTTCTAGAAAAGCAACCATAGAATGTACTCCACTAAAGGCTTAAAGCAAGAGAACTTACTTCCAAATGGAAATCAACTTTAGCACTACAAATTGAAATACAAAACTGAGATTAAAGTCTTACAAAAATCAGACCTGGTTAAGACATATGCCTGGGTTAAACTGTGTTCAATACCAGGTCCAAAAACAAGTGTCCTTTCAAATTCAATGCTAAAGTCTAAACTCTGTTTGACAAAATGTGAAATATGCAAGGTGTACTGCCTTACTTGTACACTGAGAAGCCAGATTGTTCCAGCTGCACTTATTAAAAAAAGAGAAATATCAATTTTGTCCCCTTTATAAGCTGTCTGAAATTAGAAGGTTACATGTAGCTCCGAATTATCTTACAGACATGTCTTCTGCAAGGAGTTAAAAATGACAGGTTTGACAGCTTTTATTCCACAGCACACTGGCTCTGGATCCAATTTCTTCACCTTTTAGCATGAAAGCAGTCATTCCACTGCTCAAAATGCAACACAAAAGCAGAATATAGTTATCAATTGAAAAGACTTTTTAAATAAGGGTTTTCAGAGAAAGAAACTGTCCTATACAGTGTTTCCCAATGCAGACTTCCTTCTGTTCTTTCCTCTCTTTTCCTTTAATTTCCTTTTCCCCATCCTGAACAGACACAGTAGAGAAATGGAAATGGTCACATATCAGACACTATTAAGATTTCCCCTTCCCTCACTGATGCTCTCTGGGAGAAGTGTACACAGTTACAGCAATGTTCTCTTGGCTGCCAGGCACTTGCGGCAGCTCAACAGCTCGGATCTGTTCAGGAAACATTTTTTGCAAGACTTCATAATCGTTTCAGCTTTCTATCAAGATCAAATGCCCTATATATCCTCCTACTCCTTGACATGACGAACAGCAGCACAAAAAGCAACAGCTTCCAAGCACTGTGATTTTCTCTGTGAAATCTTTCTACAAGATGTACATTCTAAAAACCACATGTCAAACTTGTGCTCTGCCAGCAGTTCCGTATCACAGTATCCTTCCCTGCAATGCAAGAGTTCTAACTGCTCTCCTCCTGCATTAATTCTGAAGACAAGATTGCAGTATGTCTTGCGTCTTGTTGTCTAACAATAAACAGGATAGGAGTGAAGAAGCACTGGTGACAATTTCTAGTTCGGTCAGCAGGAAAAAAGCAGGAAAAAAAGCATCAGTTTCACTCTGAAAGCTCATATAGGATCCAGTGAGATGTTCCACAATTACCTCTTCTGCATAAAAGCTTAAGATTAAGGTCAGGACGTTTGGATGTCTAAGCAGTGAGAAAAGCTGAACCACCCAACCACAACAGATCACACAGCTACGTTGTTAACCATCATAGTCTAGAATCTGCTGCATTTCTGAAAGGCAATTTAATTTTTCAATTCTGACTGTTTCCTGAGAAAAATCAAACCTCTGCCTGAAATGCTGGAAGTGAATGTGTTACACAACAAGGTTATTCAAAAACATTTTAGCTTGTTGTGTGGGTCTAGATAGATAGCGAACATTTGCAAATCCACGATCATGAAAGGCTGGCATTATGCTACTCCAATGCACAGAAATAACTCTATTATGCAAAGATGTATAAAGCAAGATCCTCCCAGCAGAGCAGAATGAAGTAATTTCTGCTACCATCACAAATAGGGACACTATCTCTCTGACATGACCTTATAAAGTTTCATGTTCTCTTGCAGAAAAATAGCTTCAACAGTATCCTTTAGAGGCATATAATAATTAAAGAGCATTCTCTTCACTTGCTCAAGATACCAGTGAACTTGCATGCTTGCAGGTCTTTCTTTCCAACAATCTTTCCAGTTCAGAAAATACTCTAATCCTTTACTTCTGCACTGCTAGAAAGCTGATTTCTTTCTGGACACATTAATTTCCCATGTGTCTGTAAATTCGGACAAGAACTTAGTCATATGAAATATTCAACTATCTAGAAATATAACAAAACAGGATGAAACTCACTTCTTCACTAGTTCACCACCTTCAAATTATTTTTTAAACTAAAGATTTTGATCATCTTCAAAGATGAAATCATGGCATTTGAAGATTTGATCACGGGTCTAATAAAAATTGTTTATGTTTGAGGATTCTTGGAAGATGCTCTGCTTTTATTTTTCATATGGTACTTTGAGAATATTCAACATCAAATAAGCTGTGGTGTGAAATGCTGTCTCACACTGGAGGGCAAGCAAACAAGGAGAAACTGGCATTTAAAACCACAAATATTTATGATCAATATTCTTGAAGAAAATTCTAAGAAATCCCAAGGTTTCTCATGTGTTCTTTAAACTGACAGTCAACTTCTGCAAACTCAAGTACCAAGCTAATGAAAACACCTTCCATGGAATGTGTGTTGCTTAGACATAAGTAACACGATGTGCAACTGATGTGCACAAGGACTTCTTCACAGTTCAAATTAGGAACCCAGTCTGTGCTGTCAGTAAGGGCCAGGAGGACACACCAAAATAAGCAATTTATGGTTAATTGTTTGCCAATACAAATCCTCATAGAGTCACAGAATATCCTGAGTTGGAAGGGACTCACAAGGATCATCGATAGGTCCTGTCTGCACAGGACACCCCAAGAATCACACCAGGTGTCTGAGAGTGTTGTCCAAAAGCTTCTTGAACTGTCGGGCTCGGTGCTGTGACCACTTCCCTGGGGAGCCTGTTCCAGTGCCCAACCACCCTCTGGGTGAAGAACCTTTTCCTAATATCCAACCTAAACCTCCCCTCACACAGCTTCAGGCCATTCCCTCGGGTCCTGTCACTGGGCACCAGGAGCAAAGAGATTGATGTTCTCAGATGTTCTTTCTGTAAAATGAGTCTCGATCAAGCACATGTTATTCAAGCAGTCCTTCACTGTTTATTATCATCTAACATACTTCAAATAGCAAATTTACACAGTGATAACATTATGGATAATTAAATCCAGCTCCAAGACCACAAACCATCTCTTGTTCATCCCAAATTCCCTAGCCTTTTCATAGAACAAGAAAATGCTACACATACATACTTCATTGTAGCTTACTTTTGCTGTCTGACACAGCTGCTCCTCATGAAAACAAAAGAATTTCCTATAAAATGCTACAACAATCACAAATTATTTTCAATCTACAGAACTTTATATGACTTTGTCTCCTAAAGCTATTATTGCTGGTTATTTTGTGGATCAGTTGTCTGCCTTTCGTCATGGAATTGCAGAAGAAGAAAGTTCTACTTTCTTTGAAGCCCTAATTACACATCTTTTTCAAACTGTTACTCTCTCAATAATCAGTAGTGGTTTCCAAAAGGGAGATTAAAGCCAACTTTTAACAGTACCTCTCCTGTGACAGAAGAAATGGCTGCAAAGTAAAAAAACCCTACATGGTAGGTGTCATCCATACACACTTCAGTGAGCATCTTATATGAGATCACAGTGGACGTTTCTATTTTATTTTATTTTGAAAAAATAGAGATCGGTTGAAGAACTGCACATTTTGAAAAGGGGAAGGCTGCCTGGTGGCTGGTTGTGGGATGATTTTATTTTCTATTTGCATTAATGATCTTGGGACAGGAAAATTGTGCTGAAGGGCACAAATACAAAATATTAGCAAAATCAAGATTCTCTGTGCACTGCAACATTACAGGAAGGATCTGAATACTACTGTCTCGTGTCTATTAAAAAGGCAAATATGATCCCAGCATGCATCAGTCAGGCACTTACAACAGAGGAAGTGCCATCATGGAGGTGGTAGAGAGGTATTGAAACAGCAGGAGGGTGCAGTTCAAAGAACAAATGGATCTTCAGTGTGAGGCTGCTATTGCAGGGGGACTAGATTCACCAGCTCACAAGAACCCTCTCTTGTAAAAAATACAACCAGACATGATCAAAGAGCTCAGTATATTTGATTACATCTTATGAAGTAACTGAAATTCAAGACACAAAAAGAGAAAACATGATGGAAAAACTTCCAAAAACACAACAAAAGAAAAACATCAAAACCTGTATCATGCTTCAAGAATGAAAGCTGCCATGTCACAAGAATCAGAAACAAAGAGATATCAATGTCAAGAGTATCTGATGAACTGAATGCCTACAGTCAAAGCACAAGCAAGAGGTCCAACGATAACATACAAGCAAGACAAACATTTTAGAGTGATTAATTATGCCTAGTTAACTAATTAATGCTCTTGAGCACATCCCATCTGGGAACTTCAAAGTGCCTCATAAAGCCTTAACGATCTACCTCTCATTAAAAATTATGGTTGCATTATTTACTGTTTTACAGCTAAGAAACTTTGGACACTGATCCACTGCAGCACGGAAATATGTACTTAATATTAACTTTGGTCTCCTGCCATGCACTTAAGTGCTTTGCAAGATCATAAATGTGAATGGCCTATCCTCAGAATAACATAGGATATGGGATACAAATGAAGAATGACGTTTAATGATCACTGTGTACCTCTATTTGCATACTGTCGATGGAATAAACAACAGAACACACCACTCAGCGTTATTCTATAGGTAACTGTGGACCACTCACCACCATTAGTCAGTCCACAAGTAACTCATGGATCATGATTTAGGAACCCCTGCTTCAGGATATAAAAGAATTACAAGCTATCATCGGAACATGCTACTGACAAAAACAAAATGAGTCCATTCTAGTAAGGATGTCATCTTTGAGCTTACTCCTAACTGACCACAACTGAGCTAGATTTTCAAGGGAGCACTAATTTAAATACCAAGAGTTACAGCAGCAGCACACAGATGCTCCTTGTATTTCAAAGCAGTACTTTGGTAGCAGCACATTTAAAACTCCAGCATGCCCAGTTCAGTGCCTAACCAAATACCATCAGTACTGAATTCCTGTGAAAAAGCAGATCCATAAAAGTTATGAGGTATCTATTCCTACGGCAAAATGAATTTTTTTTACTTTCAGTGCCTAGGTATGCTACTAAGAGTGAACCTGGGAAAATAATAATTAATATTTTTAATGACCATAATCAAGAACTTTGGCCCTGCTTTCCCCCTTAGGAAAAACTTGGTAGTCACCAGTGCATTAGGACTCTCAAATACAATAAACTCTGCTGTGGTATTGTTGTTAAGCTATTTTATAATGCCATTAAAGTACTGTGGAAGTGAATCAGAAATCTGGCAGTGAGCTCTCATGCAGGCTTATTAATTAAAATTCATCATTTCAAACTAAAAACACTTAACTATGCATACAACTACATTGCTCACACCTCCTATCACGGCAAGAGTGACACTCAATCCTTATTACAGGCAATAACATAATACAACAGCTAATAATTCATAACAATGATTTCTTCATTTCTAGCTCTCTGAATAAAGAGGAAGACTCAAAAAGAGTAATCCAAGCCCCATTCAAAGCAAAAATAAGGAGACCTTCTGTATTTTAGCCAATGTAAAGAAAGTATCCATCAAGAGGAGTTCCTGAGAAAATTAAGTAGCAATGTATACCATTACCATGAATGTTAAGTTTGCTGCTAAACTTGTAGATAGATCATTCAGAAACACTTCTAAAAGATGGTTAAACCACATTCCAAATAAAGTTAGTTATACTTTCCTCAGCCTTTAATAACTTGCTGAACAATGTGTTTCTAAGCAAGCCTCACCACAAGCTCACAAATTACTTAGGTCAGCACCTATCAATAGCTAAAGGGCATGGCAAAACAATTCAACCAAGAGAATAAGAAGCAAGGAAGGGCTAAGGAATACTCAGCATTAGAATACTAAACTCAGTGTCAGTACCCTCAGCCAGTGGATATTTTCAAGCCAACCCAATAAGGCAACACGAGGCACCTAGATAACCACATTTACTAGAAATTAGCATCAAGATTCATCAAAAATGAGTAAGCTGGACTCCTAAAGCCTGTATTCAGTTACTTGGAGAGAAGTAATTTTCAAATGGGATTCCTGAAGATCCTGTACTTATTTCACATAAAACACACTTCAAGGTTAACACAGGAAGCACAATCCATACAGAATAAAAAGCAGTAACTATCAAAAAACTTACATGGTATATAACCAACATAACCCTTCTTCTTGCCTTTTGTCTTAAATAAAATACATGCAAGCATATTCACCTTTGCTCCATGTTTATGCAGAACTTCCATGACATCATTATGAGCTTTTTCAGCTGCAACATGTAAAGGTGTCATGAAACTAGAGGGTGGAAAAAAAGTGATATATTAATTTTACACTCCTAGTATGCCAGAGGCCTTTGGAAAATTCAAAAGTTTCAGAAACTTACTCTTTGTTTTTCTCATTTACATTTGCTCCTTTCCTGAGCAGTAGTTCTGTAACTTGTTTCCTCTTCGGATGCACAGCAGCCACAGCACAGTGCTGCAAAGAAAGAAAATATAAAACACATTTCAGCTACACAGATGATAAAGAACTTTAAAGATACAGTACTTACTTCATCTCTTAATTATTCTGCTAAAATCAGACCACAAAATTTACAAACAATTCACCATACTGAACAAAATACAGGTTAGTGATCAATGCTAAATTATTCTTCTCAGAAAAACAATTTGAATTTTAAAGCTATTTGTCACTTAGGAAAAAAGCAGTATGGTCCCAACTACATTAACCAGCTATCAGGACAAAGCTGACATGTAATGCACGAAGGAGGGAAAGACAAAGAGTTTGAAATCGCCTAACTTTTTACAGAGGGTCTCCAAAGGGGTCTGTAAGGATTCTGCTGCAGTTGTCAGACTGACAGGACTTGAATGTCGATTTGTTTCTTCTCCTGTTCCAGGGTGTACTGACCTTGTTCATGGCCATTTGTGTCATGCACCCAACTACAGATTATGTAATATGCAAACAGGCAATACATTTCTCTTGGAGTATCTTTTTTTCCGTGCTATGAGAAAGTTACACCCTTCATAAAGGGCTTCTCAATGCTCATGCCTGCTCTTGTGGGACCACACAGCCCTTTGATAGGTGTAACTATTCTCCTAAATGTGGCTGGCATCTGCTGGTTTCTCAGCAGTGGCCCTTTTGATGCATTCCTGAAGCCTGGAATTACCAGCATGGTTTCAGATAAGACTGAATACCCAGCTTTAAAATCAGTCCAGAAATGCTTATTTCAAATTTGGCCATCTCAAGATAGCAGACTATGAGATACAGGAAAAACTTTTGGATATTTCTGTTTACACACACATTTTAAACCAGTAACCCATAAAAGGTAGATAGTCTCCTGGAAGAGTTCTCCAAACTTTCCAACAGCAAAATAACAGCCTTTACAATTACAGAGCCCAAACCCAAGGCTAACAGGTAGCACTAGTACCAATAACCATGTTTTGCCCAGTTTCAGCCTTCGTTGTGAAGTAACTTTCACTCAAGCTTCCACACTGCTGTTAGTCAGCAGGGCACATCCAAATTTTGCAAAGGCAAGCTTTGTAAATAAACATTAAGATGAACTTTTGTTCTGAAGAGTGGCAGCATTTTTATGGCTTTGCAGATAATATCCTGTCTGTATTTCCTGCCAATATGACAAACAAGCCCTAAAACACACAAATGCTGCAGTATTGCCAAACCTCAAAGCAGCACTAAAAAAGCAACACTACATCAGGTGCTTGCTTCGGCCTTTTGGCTAATAAAGCAGAGACCCCAGTGGCCCATGGTAAACGTTAGCATGCTTAGGGCAGGAATAGCTCAGTTGGATTACACATAACCTCGTCTGATCCTGGAAGCTAAGTCTTTCCACTCGGACTGGAGACTATTTGAAAATCTCACATATGGCAGCCAAAAATTGAAAAATCACAGTCAAGCACTTAGTGAACAGTAAACCAAATACATCAATAGAGCTAAAATATCCCATTTGGTCCAGCTGTCTCTGCAGAATCAGCAGGCGAAAAAGAGCAAAGAACATCACAAGACTATGAACTGATCAATACACAGCTAAAGAGATGCCACATAGCAGCAGCTGATACACTCAGAAAGAAAAGGATAACATCATTCCAAATTTCATACTGTCTTCACATTCAGCCTCTAAAGCTCTCTTCTCTATCTTGCTTCTAACTTCAGGTTAGGATGCTGAGTCCTCCACGGAGGAAACAGAGCATATGGATGCTTGGTACCCAACACGCAATGTTCCGATCACAATCGCAATGTTTCTAACAATAAATATGCAGCTGCATGCCTGCAGCTGAGACCTACCACTGGGAAGGAAATGTTCCATCAGGATAAAGTATCTTAACTATAGTGGATTTAATAACACCATCAGTCTCAGCTTCAAAGTCTTCACTACACCTGGGAAATTGGCTATGTTCTTCACGAACACTGTTTCTATAGCTAATGTGGTATTGTCAGTACTATTCCAAACCTGTAAGACTCTGTGATATACATCTATTTGCACCACAATTTTATGTATCCTATGAAGAAAATTTGTAATCCAAGTTTGCTCATATAAAACATGAAGGAAACTGGGCTACAGAAATAAAATTTAACCCCATAAAAAACCACAGCAACCAACTAACAAAAAAGGAGGTTTATGGGAAAAAAAGCAAGAGAAGTGAAAAATGAAATGGTGAAGAGTGGCTAGAGAGCTTTTGTAATCTACCAGAAGGAAGGAAAAAAGTGATAAAATGAATTATATGGTGTTTTTTCTACAATGGTGATTTTATTTTAGTATAGGAAGTGTTCAATGGCAAATCCTCCATCTCAGATGATGAATGTATTTTCATAGTGTAGAAATAAAACTCCTTGACTCCAGGCTACCAGCACATTTATCATAAAACAAATGGATTGACTGTATAATCTCACCAGTGCAGTCTCATGCGACTGTGGCTGTTTAAAATTAATGATCTCCAAAGCAAGCGTCTTTTTCACTTTGGCTAGGTCTGCCTCTCTGGCTGCTTGCAGTAGAGAGTGTCCTTTGAATTCATCTGTTAGAGGAAAAAGACACATTTAATATTCAGCAAGATGTCACATTTATAAATGTTATTGCAGAAAGACAGCTATGCTCAATTCAGAGGACAGAGGAGTGCTTCTGCATGTCTTCGGGTGGCAGCTGACCTGGGACACAGAACACGAAAGATGCTTTGCTGAAACCAACGAGACATGCTAACAGAGAGGGCAAGTGATTCCTTCAGTTAAATCCTTACAGTTTTTCCCCCTTGTATCCTCCACCCACTTGACACTTTATGCATATGTGACCTCTACATTACCCACATCCACGTTCAAATAAGCACAAAGCTATGAGATATTCTTATGAAAATAAAGCCTTACAGTTGTTTGTCAAAAACCTCATTGTATTTGCATAACAAAAAATTCACCCTAAAGCCTAAGTATACATATAATTTCTATAAAATTATAAATAACAACAATAACAACAAAACCAGTAATAAGACATACATAAAATTCAAATATAAAATAGTAAACTACTGGTCTTAAAGAAAGCTAATTAGCTAAGCATTTGAAGCCAGTCTGCTACAAAAATGAAACAAGTTTTGATCGCAGGTATATCTTTGCAAGTACAGATAGCTAATTTTGTTATTTCCAGATCTTGTTTAGCTCAGCAACTAGTCCATTTTAGTTTTAAGTAACTTTGAATTTGAACAAGAAGTGTTTCTCTTAAAATGTACAGACAAAAGGTAGGTTAGCAAAAATTACATCTGACCCTGGAAACTAGAAAAAAACACCTCAATTTCAGTAAAAATATAAATATTTTTCTTTCATAAGCAAGCTTGAAATACTAAGCTTGTTAAAGAGGGGCTGTCTTTTCCCACCTTTGTTTTAATGTCTGGTTTATTTCTTTGTAAGCAAAGCATTGCTCAAAGCATAAGTGCAAATAAATCTTGAAATAACAAATATAATGTAACTTTATTCCCAAAGTATAAGACCAAACAACTCAAGAACATAAAACCCAGATATTTTGGGATGCAAATACAAGCTATCCCATCAAGAGACTGTCAAATTTGGCATAATGCTCACATTTGCTTACAAATTTTAGTGAATATCAATGGACATGAATCTTCCCCCATTGCTCTTGAGGAACTCTAAATACATAAATAAACCGAAGTTTAAACTGATTTTTTTTTCTTGTTAATTTAAATCAATGCTAAATGAACCTTCCTCAGAGCCAGAAGCTTTAGCCCAGAACTCAGAGTAGAGAAGTACCTAAAAGATACTAATGCCCTCCTCTTTTCTCCTAGACCGAAGTTTTCTGCTGCACATGATCTCACCATCTTCCCCTGCAAAAAATACTGACAGACTAAAACCTGACTAGCTGTGATTCTGAGTAATGCAGGATCACATTATTAGTGTCTGGGGGCTTCTGCTATATGGAAAGGTGAGAGACAAAACCAAAAACTTATTTATAATTGAGTATCTAATTCTCAAGAGGTTTTCTGCAATAATCATGATGTTCTGATGCCATACATGCCTCATTTAATTATCTTTTACACTTTGTAAGAGTGAGGAAACAAATCCCCCCAAGAGGGAAAGCAAAGGCATACAAATTAAAATCAGAGTTGAAATATTGGTTTGTAAACAGCATAAGGATTGCAAAGGCTACAATAGAAGGTGATGGAATTTCCGTCTCCGAGGTTGCAAACTGAAGCTACCTACTTTCTGTAAGTTTCTAAATGCAATACAGAGCCTTAGTATAGAGGCTCCTGGTGTGACCGAACTGGACTCTAAACATAAAAAAAACCTAAAGTCACTGATTCAGCAGTGCCTTAATAATTTTAAACTTCACAAAACCAGGCAATATCACAAACGATCTATCAGAGGCACCTGCGCACTTTAAAGCGCAAAGCACAGCTGCAGCTGCTCTGCTGCTTTGCATCCACCTCTGAAGCTCAAGGAAGGTGGCCTGGAAGGAAAGCATCCCTTTACACCCACCAACAAGTGTTTTCAGTCTGGAAACACTTACAGGTCAGTCTCTCCCTGAGCTCAGGCGTTGGAGCCATGTCAACCGCACTCTTGCCGTGGCAGTTGACCAAGGTGGGATCGGCGCCGTGGCTCAGCAGGAGGGAGCAGACCTCCACACGGTTCTTGGAAGCAGCCTCGTGCAATGGGGTGAATTGCCAGAGGTCCATAGCATTCACACAGGCACCATGCTAGCACAGCAAAAAAAGCCTTGGATTAGTTAGAAATCTTCAACAACTAAAAAGCTTACAATTTTTCATTTTATTATAAAAGTTGGTTCAAATCACTTATGTATGAACATACACACAAAAAAACCCTATTAAAAATACCAGTATACACAAAAATACTATTGAATCCTCAAAAAAAACCTGGAATTTCTCTGCAAGCTAATTTCTGAACAGAAAGATCCATATTAAACTCTACTATCAGTCCAAAGAAATTAGGAAAGGAAAAAACAATATACTGTTACAAGAAAGACCTAAAGTTGCAGGCTTCTGAAATGACAATATGATGTTTGAAACCTGTTACTAGTAGGAAAAAAAATCTTACTTTTCAACTCTGATATAAACAGTTCATATCTCATCTAACACCTCTAAATCAACAGTAACTACTTTCCATCCTTCTGCTTACCTTAAGCAGCAGCTCTGTAACCTCATAGTGTCCATAAGAACATGCATTATGAAGAGGCACAAGACCACTGCAAGGAAGAAGAAGGCAAATCACAGATCTTTATAAAGCAGCATTTTTAAAGAAGGAACAATTTTCTCCCTACTGAGATGAAAAGATCAAATTAAAGTTAAAATATTTAAATAGTTAAGTATTTAAAAATTAGAATTTACAAACTAATGGGAAAATCTGACTTCCCCAAACAACACGTTACTTAATAGTGGCATCAAAACGTGGGGTTTTGTTGCTTGGTTTTTGCAGGGTTCTTTTGTTGAGGGTTGTTTTTTTTTGCCTTAACAGGCCACAGATGTTTACTCTACCATTAAGACTAGTGTTAACCGGCTTTGACGTGATCTTTCTTGAAGCTATAAGGAGGGGGAGAAGTCCCATTCCACATTCAATTTCCTCAACAGTGTTCTGCTTCTGCCTAAGTTGTAACTCCTGTTTAAAATGCTATGTGAAAGGCAAAACTCCCCAGATAACACTAACATAACTCCTGGGTATTTTATGAAGATGTACAAATATCCATAGAAAGCAGACTCAAATTGCTGCTCTAGACTGTGGAATGACCTGATTTTCCTCCATTTCTTACAGTACAACCTATTTAACTGTTCAAGACACTTGTAAGAGTCCCTGTAATTTTTGCAGAGCTATATTACTGCAGGCCATACTTAAAAATGACACTAGCAAAGTAAATAACAAGGATTTAGTCACAAGCACAAGATGTAATAAAAGTCACGCATTGAAAAGGAGATGCAAGATGGGCAATTACTGCAGAGGACAAAATGAGTTTAATTCAAGCCAAGCAAGACAGGCTAGTTATGGCTCAACAAATCAGTACACATAATACATGAAAACCATAATTAACCCCCCAACACCTATGAAAAATACAGGAGGTAATTCCCAGGACTGCAAAATCAACTCAGAGAGAATTAGGACAGCAAGTAGTAGATAGCAATTAAGTCAACTTAATCTTAAGCTGGATGCTTGCAGAAGCAGCAACACATTTGTCACTGGAAATCTGTTTGGCAGAAATTTTTCAGACTTTTTTCCATCATTACTTTTCTTAATTACAACTTATGGGTGCATGTGTGAGACAGAGAGAGACTATCCACTCCACAGAGCACTGAAAAAACTTGCCCCCTTCCAAAATGATGGTCATCTCAGAGGACTGAGGGCTTCAAAGCCTGTCATCAAAGACTATTGCTGCAGCAATGCACCTTGCCACTTCTGCAGCATCCCCTCCCCTTCCCTCTTCCAGCACAACAGCTGTAGGAGACAGGAAAGACCAGTGGAGAAAGAGCTACTTCCTCGACTGGGCTTCTCTTTGGGAGTAACGAGAAGTGGTGACCATTTTGAAAACGCAGCACAGTTCCTAAGCGCTTTCTCTGAATAGACTCCATTGAAGAAAACGTAAGAGTTCTATAAAATCAATGTAGCCTAATTTAGGTCCTTAAACGAAAAGTGACAGTTATTTATGGCCTATTTACTTATAAATTATGTATAAATAAGAAACAGCAACGTAAAACAAAACACCACACTGATTCTAAGTGTGTGATGCCACTAAAAAGAGGTGGGAGCTTACTAGGATGTTTCTAAATATGTTTGGGTTGTTTTAAAGTTCAGTACAGAGTAAGTATTGAAAGGTTTTCCTTTCTTTGTTTGCTTTCCTTCCCCTCCCGCTCCAGCTCCCAGTTCAAGTTCAACTTAACTACTTTTCATACATTCCAAGCAAATTGTTCAAACTTCATTACAGCATCTACACTGGAATTTTCTACCAACTGATGCTGAAAGTTTGGAAAGGTGTAAAATACCTTCAACTTGCCTAGTAATGCTGGATCTACCTACATAGATATTATATGGAGCTTTATTGTAGGATTTTTGTGGTTTATTACTGTAGGGGTTTTCTTTGGAGGGCGGGGAGGTGTTTTGTTGCGTTTTCTCTTTAGGTGGGGTTTTTTTTGTGGTGTGTTTGTGTTTTGGGGGCGGAGTTGTGGGGTTTTTTGGATGTATTTTTGGTTTTTTGACTTGCGTCATTTTGCATTTCACAACAACATTATTAAAAAAAGCCATTCGGGTAAATGGACAGACAAAAGAGCTACAATTAGTCAAACTTTAAAAGTTTAAGGACACTTAGGACTGTTTTGGAGAGAAAGGAAAAAAGGAAAGAAGCTAAGAAGGTAATTTAAAATCTCTTTTAACACTAGGCTGGACGCAGAAGAAAATGAAAATACAGGAAGTGCCTCAAGTTTGCTGCTGGAGACAGAACACACACATATCTTACTTCAATAGACTCTGAATACAAAATGTATGCCTTTAAATAGGGGCCAGATTTCTACAATGTTAGGACTAAGCCTTCCTATCCAGCTATCATGAAAATCATCATCTTAGAGATCAAAAATGTATGGCTGAGAACAACGCACAGCATGTATCATTTCAGATTTCTGACTGCTGTGCACTTTTCTGATATCTTACATAACTACCATCCTTAATGCAAAAATAGAATGGTTTAGCCTCTACTGTATCCTGATTTTTGCTGTCAGCTTCAATGGAGATAGATCTACAAGGACCACTATTTGTGAGGACATGAACATTTTTGATGTTAGTTGGAACTACATCCATGTATGTGAAACAGGATAATGGGACCACAGATAGGTTTTTCAATGCACATCTTTCACTAAGCCATTGTATCTTCTCCCCATCGCCTTTCCAAAAACAATTCTGTTAGTCCATAATTTCAAAGGCTAGTCTGTGAACAGAAGTAAAGAACAAAGTTTGGAAAAAAATTTAAAGGTGTAAAAGAAGTCTTGAAACAAATGCAGTCACAACTAATCTGAAGCACACTCAGATTTTGGAAGCAAATATCGCATTCTTAGACAACTATTTGAGATTATGCTGCAACGTGAACCAAAGAAATAATTAGTTAGCTTGACTGATACAAAACCACTGCTGCGAACAGGTAATAAATCAATTAATTTTACATACCCTTTGTCCTTTGCGTGTACATCTGCACCGTGCTGAAGCAGAAGCTGGACTATCCGAACTCTGTTGTAGCCAGCTGCTAGGTGTAAAGGAGTGGACTGCAAAACAAAAGAAGATAAAGAATGGGAGCCACATCAATTTTAAGTCCTGTACTTCCTGCCATTGAAATACTCTTAGTTTCTCTTATACATTGCATCAAGGTAAGTTACAGTACTCTTCTGTGATTAGCCGAATCAACAAATACACAGCACATGCAGGCCCTTCCTGCTGTCAAACCTTAAGGTGGGTAAGAATACAGACACCCCTAAGGCAATAACAGCCTCTTAATTTAAAGCTAATTTTGAAAATCATCATCATCGTCATCATCATCTCTGCACCAAAAAAGTATCCATATGTGTTCTGTACTGTGCTGTGGTAAGACAAAGAGCAAACTGTATGCAGATTGCAGTTTCCTGAAAAATACAGGTCTTCAGCAGTAAATGCACCTTGCTACATAATAAGAGAATAATAACACCTTTCTCCATGGCTAACTCATACGAATTTTAACTAAAAGCTTTTGAGTTGACAACAGTAACTCCCCTTGAAGTTTATTTTTAAAAGCTTTTTATTATGAAACAAATTTTGTGTGCTGTCTCAGCCTGAAGGAATTGCTTTCTTACACAAATGGATGATGCTGTTTCCTCCTTCCCAAGGCTGAGAAGCAGAGGATTTTAAAGCAATCTTTGTTGCTATTTATTTTGTGGCACGCAACCAAATGATACAATTTTCTCACAGTAAAACCCCACACATAAAGAAGCTTGAAACATGGGAAAACTTACATATCTCACAATATTATGCCAAGTACAGATTTACTGTCAGCATTAAAACATCATTATACAGTATTACAAGGGGAGATGTCACATTTCACTACTATCAAGAGGTTAAAAACCAAAAAAACCCCAACAAATGGTCTCATCTGTGATAAACAGCAGCAAGTACTATATATCCATAAACAGAACAGATTTCCAGAACTCTTATTTAATATGTCCATAACTTGGGAGTAGTCTGTATCCTATTCTACTAAAGTATCAACACTTTGCTACTTTGCTTCAGAAAGAGTAACCACTTCAGCAACTACCAAGTGTCCTGTGTATCATACCGAGGACACAGCTTGTACTGTAAGAAATGACAGCACAAGGCATCTCTTAGAAAAACACCTGGGTAACTCAGTAAATTTAGGGAAGCAGCTATGCAAGTTTCTGTAAGACTTGTCTTCAGAATTATCTATACTCAAAATAAGGACCTCTAACATTCCTAACACAAAGATCCCCAGAGTGTTTCCAAGGTACAAAACAGCAGTAACAACAAACATGTCCAACCTTTTAAGTGTCTGACCATGCAAATTATTAGGATCTATTACTCTGTTTAAGGTTTCTGCTACTGAATTAACAATTTAGACTGATCCAGAAGGCATTATATTCTTTTTATATTTGCCCCTGTTATAAAATAACTGTCTTCTGCATATCATAAACACTAATGAAAAAGTGGATAAGGATGATACTGTTATTGACATTAGCAGAATACTTCAGTACCATTTATTCTGACAGGTGCCTTGCTTTGGTTACCAAATCCACTTTTATCAACTGAATTAGTAACTCAGAAAACCTGAAATAATTTTAATGGACTACAGAAAAGTCAATCTGTTCAAAGGTCTAGACTCCAGAGAAATTGGAGCCAAGCACGAAATATTTGGAACACTGCAGGATCCTTTAACCTCACTACAATTAAACTACATCCATTCTTGTCTGTGTGCCACTTCTAAAACAATGATGGCAGACTTCCAAAATTATGTTTTACTCATATGAAACATTATTAACAGAGATGTTATCAATAAAGACACACAACCACAGTGTCTTGCTCACTCCTTAAAACTATTATGACTTAGGTTGGGACTGCACACTTTGTATTTCTAGGGTTAATAGACCTGCATTTGCCAAGTAACTTCATTACACAAGAACCCCAAAACTTTTCAAGCTTATAGTTGCACAACAAACAGCATAAATAAAGCAAATCAGCATCAACCCAAATCTTCAGACAACTTACATCCCTGTCTTTCAGAAAG
This sequence comes from Machaerirhynchus nigripectus, assembly GCA_013397975.1. Lineage (NCBI taxonomy): Eukaryota > Metazoa > Chordata > Aves > Passeriformes > Dicruridae > Machaerirhynchus > Machaerirhynchus nigripectus. The sequence goes on along the minus strand of VZRQ01006121.1, from coordinate 831,238 downwards.
GTGAGCTATTTCATTCTCTTCTCAAGCACGAGCACACAGACACCCCAGTCCAACGACTGAAATACAGAGTATCTTGTCTTGCCCACCACACCAGGATCATTTATCTGCAGCCAGGCGCCTGACATTTGGTGTGCTTGCCTTCTGGCCCACAGCAGCTTCAGCGAAGCTGTGGTGCCGTGCTGTGACTGCCTCTGCGAGGAGGATCAGCTGATGCTCCCTGCGCCCATCCCTGGAGATGGGGCTGAGATCTCCACTGGACAGAATGCTTCAACTCTGCAACTGCAAACACACAGTGCTGGAGAGGCAGGGAGTTACAGGGCCAGAGAGACCACTTGACTGATGGGCAAGGACAAGTGAACACACGCACACGTGCAGGAGCAGCCAACCTGGAGTGCCGCTCCCCCTGTATCCAGAAGCCAGCATTCCCAGTTGCTCATCAGTTTGGCTAAATGGCTCTTATAAATGCTGTGGTTACATATGCTTCAGGAAGGAGAAAGCAGGAAGATCCTGTCTCCATGATTTTTAAGAACTTTCCTTTCTCATTAGAAAGAGCATTCATTAATACTGTCGATTTAATAGGCAAAAATACTAATCTGGAGTTACAAGCTTGTATGCTAACTACAGAATCTAGGTACCTAAAAGATAATATTGTGCCACATGAACTACTCGTTATATGACATTATGAGCCCTCAAAAAAAGATGGCAGTAGAGAGTGATTCTTAAAATTAACATGCTATTTATATAGCATCAGGGATGTAAAAACTAAGTATCATTAACAGCAATGCCTACTGCACCTGAAAGGTATATCACACGAATTACTTAATATAAGAAAACAGATTTAATAAAGCTATCAATTAATCCCTCCTCCCATATCTTGCAAAACTTGGCAAGACTTACTAACAAAATTCCTTAGACGGCACTTGCCTTCCAAGACTCATATTCACAGTTACCAAGCCAAACACACTGTCTTACTTGCTAGTGTAATTAAAAGGAGTATAACTCCATTTTTATTAAGTTAAGTAGACCATCATGCAAGATGCTCATATTATTTGAAAGTTTTATGGCAGCTGTAACTGAGCCAAAGCAGGTACTGTGCATTTCAAGGAACATCACTGTACATAAGATGGCAATCGCTGTCAACCTATATACCTACTATTTATAGTAAGGTAGGTATTTTTGCCTGCAGTCTTATTGACAATGTGTTGCCTGGGAATACTAGAAATGCATTTTTTAGATTTGATACCGTTCTCAGTGAGCCTCAGGTATTTTTGTGCTGCTTCATTACCAACAGCTGATTTGATGATCACTGTTCAAGGTCAGCCGCCTTGGACTTGCCATCCCCTGTTCACCTGCATCAAACAAAAGGGGTCCTGAGGGATCTCCAGTGCTGCAGGCTCTGAGCAGCTTCTGCTAAAATCTGGAAATTTGTTTCAACAAACTGTCCACAGGCAACGTGGGAGCGCTAGCTCCAAGCACCATCCGTTTCCCTTCCTATCTTGTGCTAAAGAGTTTCCAGCAGCTCTCAGACGGTAATGCTGCCACTGCCTCAGAAGAATGCTTTATTTTCAGATTAAAATTACACATTTTAAGGGCAACTTTAAACCGAGGATCTTATGTAACCATCTTATATTATGCATTATCTGCATGATTAATAACAGCTGCAGGAACTGTTTTAAGAACTAATATTTCCTGTTCTTGTTTTCTACTGCCAAAATCTTTACATAATGCTATCTGATAAAAATCTTAATCTGTTTCTCTCATTCTCAGCTTGCCCTCCTGAAGGCTACTAAAATCAACAAATAAAAATCTTATTACATAAATGATGTCTCATCATACATCTTATTTACATCACTATACAGTGATTTAGAATTATCATAAATCTATGATAATTATAATATTTATTTATGAATTATATGAAAATACATTTATTTGAAAATATATTTATTATGATCGTGTGAAATATATTTATTATATATTTATGTATTAGTATTTCTGAATTATAGATTATTATTTATAAATTATCATAAATGTAATTTAATTGTTTACAGGAAGGGCATTCTCACAAAAAAGAGGCAACACTCTGATTTTGAGGGTCAGCTCTGGCCTTGCTATATGGCTACTCTCATGTTCAGAAGGTCCCCACAGGGATACGCACCAGCAAGGGTGGCTCTTACAAAGATGGGGAAAAAAGTAAAATTTAGCAAAAAATACCGAAGGACACGTATGCTTATTGTTAACTCTTCTAGAACAACCTGCTGACAAAGGACACACACACACAAAAAGGAGGGAGGAGGAGGGATTTTAAAATGTTTCACGCAGACTTTAATATTAGTGACTTTTTTATACCATGTCTGTAATTATCTTCAGGTTTAGTAGATTTGGAAATTGCAGGTATGCAGCAAACTTCCATTTAACACAGATCAAACAAAACCTTTATTCTAATCAGATCATACTGCCCTTAGAAGACACGAATAAAAATAGCTTAAAACTTTTACAGTTTGTCATACAAACTCCTTTCAGAGAAGTGTTTCACCTCCTTTGAATTAAGGGAAGAGCAGAGGGGTTTCTAATCACAGAAGGGACCTTTGTTTCATAGTTTTGCATAAAACTGTTTTGAAAGATGTCCTGACTCCTGGCAAAGCAAACAACTTTCTCTTCACTGTGTTAGAGTTTATGACAAGATCTTTCTTTCCAATCACAATAGTCTGTGCTTGATGCTGCTCTCTTGCAGACATCTCTAAAATGAATCACATCAATCATGAGGATACATCAGGAAGACATTCCGGATGCAAGTGGAGTACCTCCTGTCACCACTTTATCATTCTGATTAATGGGGTAGGAAAACAAGTTGCAACAACACCACAATCTTGCAGACACATTCCTGAACTTTTTCACTGTGGAAATGATTAGGCTTTTCCTTTGCTGCTCAGATACCAACTTGCATTCTAATTTTAAATAGTGCACCCATCTTACACCTTCATTTTAAAGAAGTTGGAAGCTTTCTTGGGAAATAGCTCACTAACATTTGTTTGTATTGTGCCAAGACTGGACTTACAACATACAAAAAACATTTCCTTCTATAAACACATATTGCAAATAACTCCAAGTAATTATTTTATATTCATGCTATAATGTTCTTACATCTTTGGTACTACAGAAATAAAGTTCCCTAACCCTGACTGAAGAATTATGCTCTTAATGAGCAGGAAAGGGGCTGTGCTTCTGTTCACCAGCCACACAACTTGTCACTCTAATCATGCAGCTAACTTCAGCCACCCTAGTCATGCAGTTTCCTTGGTTATTATATAGCAGTACTGAGTTATTTAAATTCATGGTTGACAATTATGCCTTAGGGACAAACTTATAGATGCTGCTTCAGGAAAACAAGTAATGTCAGACTGCTGACTGTAGATGAGCTAGCTGCAACTCCAGAGATAAATAAGCACAGGGATGAAGAGCTTGAACTACTTTTCTTATGTACAAAAACATAATAAACAAGCAAACAAACTCCCCTACAATCAACCAAAATTCCTAAAGACAAGAACTACAAAATGCTTAAGGAAGACATTTCTCACTCCACTGTTTCCAGTGGCAATTTAACTGCTTCATCTTCAGAACACAGCCTGTAGTAATTAATTAGACTGTTGAACTTGACAGGCTTAGTATAGTAAAATTCTGAAAAACATTGTGTCACAGATTTCACATATTGCTTTCTAACAGCTAATGACAGGGAAAATGAACTGAACAGCTCACCAATTCAGAATTTGCAAGTCACACACTATCTTAATTTATAGGTCTGGTATATCAGATGATCTCTTGGCAGGTGTGGGGGTGGCGGTGGTGTGGAACCAACTGTTTTGAGCTGTAAACCAGCAAAGACAAAAGGAGCTTGATTTCACAGACACAGCAGTGCTAGGGCAGAGCATCAATGAGCAAGAACATTCATAAACTCAAGGAGAAGAGTAAAAAAACCACAGAAAGAGAAGACTAAAAATATTGCAAATATGCTGACCAAGTAAGGCCTCATTTGGAAGAGGTTTACTTGGGTGACAGACTAGCTCCTCATATCCAGTGAGTATTCAAATCTATTCCTTCTCAGGGGGCTATAGTGTCCAAGCTACTGACTACTGAATGCTTCTTTAGTAGATCTGACCTTTGAGAGACAACACAATTTTCCTACTGTATGTCTGAACCTCTAAGACTGCATGACAAAGGTTGGCATCCGTTCCACATATTAACATAGTGACTGTTGTACTGCAACTTGGGCTATGTGTTGACAAATAAGGGGGCATGAGATTTATGAGAGAAGAGCTTTTTCAATCACCTACGTTCCTAGGGTAGGGAAGGACTGACAGGATGACAAGCATGATCCTGCATAGGGGTAGACAAAGAAATAACTGGAGTGCCTCCATCTCAATGTTAGAAGAAGGTAGAACAGGAAATCACAGAATCAACAAGGCTGGAAAAGACCTTTGAGATCAAGTTCAACCTATGACCGAACACCACCTTGTCAATTAAACCATGGCACTGGGTACCACATCCAGTTTCTTCTTAAAAACCTCCAGGGATGGTGATGGAGACCCCAGCTCCCTGGGCAGTCTATTCCAACAACCAATCACTCTTTCTGTCAAGAAATTTTTCCTAATGTCCAATCTAAACCTCCCCTGGTGCAGCTTAAGGCTCTGTCCTCTTGTCCTGTCACTGGTTGCCTGGGAGAAGAGGCCAACCCTTATCTGGCTACAGCCTCCTTTCAGGCAGTTGTAGAGTGATAAGGTCTCTCCTGAGCCTCCCGTACTCCAGGCTAAACAATTCCAACTCCCTCAGCTGCTTGTCTCTCAGGATTTCTGCTCCAGACCCTTAACCAGCCTTGTTACCCTTCTCTAGACATGCTTCAGCACCTCAACATTGTTCCTAAACTGAGGGGCCCAGAACTGGACACAGTACTCAAGGTGCGACCTCACCAGTGCCGAGTACAGTGGAAGAATCTCTTCTGTTGTCCTCCTGGCCACACTATTGCTGATCCAGGCCAGGATGCCATTGGCCTTCTCAGCCACCTGGGCACACTGCTGGCTCATGTTCAGCTGCTGTCAACCAGCACCCCCCAGGTCCCTTACTGCCTGGCTGCTGTCCAGCCACTCTATCCCCAGCCTGTAGTGCTGCATGGAGTTGTTGTGACCAAAGAGTGACCCGGCACTTGGCCTTGTTAAAACCTCATGTCACCAGATTCAGCCCATCTACCCAGACTGTCCAGGTCCCTCTGCAGAGCCCCCCTACCCTCCAGCAGATTGAAACTCATTTGGTGTCATCTGCAAATTTGCTCATGATAGACTTGATCCCCTCATCCAGATCATCAGTAAAGATATTAAACTGGAACAGGCCCAGCACTGATCCCTGGGGAACCCCACTAGTGACTGGCTGCCAACTGGATGCAGCACCACTATCTGGGCCTGGCCATTCAGCCAGTTTTTTACCCAGTGAACAGTGCACCTGTCCAAGCCGTGGGCTGCCAGCTTTTTGAGGAGCATGCTATGGGAGACAATGTCAAAGGCTTTCCTGAAGTCCAGGTGGGCAACATCCACAGCCTTCCCCGCATCCACCAGGCGGGTCACTTGCTCATAAAAGGAGATCAGTTTGGTCAGGCAGGAAATGCCCCTCCTAAATCCATGCTGGCTGGTCTGATCCCCCAGCTGTCCTGTAGGTGCCATGTGATCTCACTCAAGATGATCTGTTCCATAACCTTGCCGGGCACCAAGGTCAGGCTGACAGGCCTGCAGTTTCCTGGATCCTCCTTCCGGCTCTTCTTATGGATGGGCATCACACTGGCCATCTTCCAGTCATCTGGACCCTCCCCAGTGAGCCAGGACTGATGGCAAATGATGAAGAGCAGCTTGGGGAGCTCTTCCACCAGCTCCCTCATCACCCTGCAGTGGACTGCATTCGGTCCTGTGAGCATCTGAATGCCTTAGCAAGTCACCAACTGCTTCCTCCTGGATGACAGGGGAGCTATTCTGCTCCCTGTCCCTGTCTACCAGCTCAGGAGGACAGCTATCCTCAGGACCACCTGTCCTATTATTGAAAACTGAGGCAAAGAAGGTGTTAAGTACCTCAGCCTTCTCCTTGTCTTTGGTAACTATATTCCCACCCACATCCAAGAAAGAATGGAGGTTTTACTTGTCCCTCCTTTTGCTTTGAATGTATTAATAAAAACATTTTTTATTATCCTTTACAGAAGTGGCCAAATTAAGTTCTAATCTAGCTTTTACTTCTCTAGTTTGTTTTTTTTTGGAGTGACCTAATAACATTCTTAAGCCCTTCCTGAGTTACCTGCCCCTTTTTCCAAAGGTGACACACCCTCTTTTTTTCCCCAAGTTCCTGGAAAAGCTCCCTGCCCATCCAGGCCTGTCCTTTTCCCTGTCGGCTCATCTTTCAGCACACAGGGACAGTCTGCTCCTGTGCCTTCAAGATTTCTTTCCTGAACAATGTCCATCCTTCCTGGACCCCACTGTTTTTAAGTGCCATTTCCCAAGGTACTCTGTGAATCAGCATCCTTGATAGGCTGAAGTCTGCTCTCTGGAACTCCAGCATAGAAGTTTTGTTGATGCCCCTCCTTCTTTCATCAAATATTGAAAACTCCATTATTTCACAGTCACTGTACCCCAGACAGCTTCCAATAACCACAACTCCCACCATCCCTTCCCCTCACTATGTGGCAGAAAAAGGGCTAAGGGGCCAGAAGAGAGATGCTGTACCACACAAGGCAACAACTGTGTTTGGAAGTAACTTTAAAAGCAAAGCTCAATCAGATTGACAAGAAAAAGCAGGTATGGCAAAGCAATAAAACAGATCTTCACTCCCCAGATATTAATTAGAAAGCTTAGTTCCCTAACTGCTCCATACCAAGGTGCTGCCATTACCTTCAGAGACAAACCTAGAAGCATAGACTAAGGGGAAGAAGGTAAAGGGCTGGAAGAGACACTTAAAAATCTTTAAATAGGAACGCCACCGATCTCTGAAGGATTTCACAAACAGCAGATCCCAGAAATGGGGCACTAGTAATCTCTGACCTCTTCCTAAACTAGAATTAAAATGCAACACCTCCTCCTTTCCCCGAAACTCTTCCGTATATGCATGTATCTCACACTATCTGGCAAAACAGTTCCACAGAGGATGTGTCAGAAAAACTGAGTAACGCCCCTCACAAAACCACAGTGTTCTCAGAAAACGGATCCTTACAAGAATCTCTTCCATTTCTACATGCATATGATGAAGGTGTAGCTGGGAATGGAACTGCAATATGAAAAAGAAATTCTGGGGCTTCCACCATCAAGTAACATTTGCAGTTTTCCCAGATTCAGAAGCACAGAAGACGTCTCTGGTAGCACTCAATGACACAGAGAGAGGAACTCTGAGATGGATTATCAGAGAAGCAGAGGAGTATACGCTGTTTCTTTGGTGATAGATGCTGACAGCTGAGGGAATAGTGGCTGCTGAGCTACATAAAGGAAAAGTTACAGCAATGATCCACTCTCTTCTCCTAAGGGAAAGCGGCTGATGTTATTTAACACTGAAAGGATCTATGCTGGCTTGAAAGATATGGCAGAACACTACACAGAAACTACTTACAGTATCATTGTGTCCAGCATAGCCATTTTTGGCAAACTGAAGAAGATGCATACTGAATCACCAGAGAACCAAAACCACTGGGTTTGTTTGCTGTTGCATTCTCTTCTTTTACCACTCGCTGTCAAAATCTTCCTAGAATTATAGAACATCCTGAGTTGGAAGGGACCTACAAGGATCATTGAGTCCAACTCCTGGCCTTGCACAGGACACCCCAAGAGTCACATCATGTGCCTGAGAGTGTTGTCCAAACACTTCCTGAGCTTTGTCAGCCTTGGTGCTGTGACCACTTCCCTGGGGAGCCTGTTCCAGTGCCTAGCCACCCTCTAGGTGAAGAACCTTTGCCTAACATCAAACCTCAATTTGCCCTGACACAGCTTCAGGCCATTCCCTCGGGTCCTGTCACTGGGCACCACAGAGA
>VZRQ01006121.1:766292-823056 GCA_013397975.1 Machaerirhynchus nigripectus | reverse complement strand
TGTGCCCGATGCCCCCCAGGACATCCTTGTTGTTGGCCCTCCTGGCTGCCAGGGCACAGTGACTCACATTCAGCTTGCCATGGACCAGGACCCCCAGGTCCCTCTCTGAAGCGCTGCTCTCCAGCCTCTTGTTCCCCAGTCTGTATGTACACCAATGTTTTTCCTACTACAGTCAACTAACAATCTTCTATTTCCCTTTTCTTTTTACCTATCTTATTATTTTACTACTTCTCCAATTCCATCTTTATGTATTTACTTTACTTCTCCACCTTCCCCTTTAAACTAGAAACTTTCCAGGCTTCAGTTCACAATATTTTCACATTATTAAGAAGGAATAAATTAATTTGACTATTCTCTCTGTTAACATGGCTTCAAATCAGCACTTCACTCATTTTATTAAAACTGGGGTCAGAATAAACTGTTATGAGCAACACTTGCAAACAGACTGCATTTCAGCTCCAGTGCTGAGTATGAAATAAATATTTATACCTTATATCTTGAAATTAATTAAAACATGAAATATAAAATAATAAAATTAAATACACAAAATACTTTTTGCATTACAGTGATAATTTGCAAATTTTAGAATTAAATTACTTCATAATCCAGTCAAATAGGCTTCACCATTTCTCTGAAGAGCAGCCTTGCAAAATACAGGGAAAAAGGCAGACACTTTATCTTGTAATTCCAATTGAAAAGTAATGGTTATTAGAATACAAATATTCTAAAGAATTTCATCTGTAAGAAACAAGTTTCTTTTATAAGTAGTTGCATATAATATTACTTGGAAAAGACTAATCAAATCACCTCAATTTTCTTGTTCATCAATGACACATCCATCACCAAATACAATGCCTTATTTTGGCATTTTCCTTCCCTTTTATCCTTCATCTGCTGCCTGCTCAGTCAACTTAAACAATACTTTCAGAAATGGTTATGTAAATACATTTCCCCTTGCATGTAAGTATTTGCAGTTCTTTTCATTTAGAATTGATCACTCTACATTATCCATACAACCTCTGAAGTCAACGATGGGGCTGTATGAGCAAGTGGTAACTGATGAGCTGGGAGAAATCAGAGAGGCAGCAAGGGCAGAAAACACAAGGGCTTTGGGTGACCTAAGAGGTGAAATGTTTGGATGCTATCAGTGACTGTTCTACAGAGAAAGAGGCTTGGAAGGCCACAAGGGTAAACACAACTACGAGGATGGTACCAAGTGACACCTGAAGCAAAACCTTTCAGTAGAAGTTGTCTTTAACAGTAGCTGTAACACACTCAGATTCAATTTATCTACAGGGGAAATGCTTGCTAAAATAATCCAGCATGATGCACCAACTTTCAGAAAGCGGAGCTATGAAAAAAATAGCAAGTTATTTTTAAAAATAAACTAGAATTGGTAGGTAAGAAAATTATGTCCTTACAGACAGCATAAACACTACTAAGGAAGGTAATTCTGGAGGCACTTTGCTAATGCATACCTTCTATGGGGAAGGGCTTGATGTAGTGAAAGAAGCCAGTATGACCAACAGCAAGATAAAACAGTTTACTAGAATTAAGAGGACATTCAAAAGGCTGAATTTACAAGCTGGAGAAAACCACAAGGACCACAAATTCCAGTAGTTTAGAGGTAAAAATACAAGTAGGCAAAAACAGTTTAAGTAGTAACTGGTGAAGAAACTGAGGTTTTACAGGCAAGAAGGCATTGTGAAGAACTGAAGGAACTTTTTACATGGTATACACATCTTAGAAAAAACAACAACTCTTATTCCAGGATCCTGGTGAGTGAGCATGTGCATATTTGGGAGCATGAAGAAACTTGGCAAAGGATCTGTCTGAAACTAAATTAAGTATAGAAGAGGTAATCGTCTCCATAATCAAAATGAACATCAAGAAATTGCCAGGACCAAACTGGATCCACTCAACAAAGCACTGGAGGATGAAACAGGTGAATTACTAGTGGTACGTGACCTTCACTTAAGATTATTTTGGTATGTGAAGACACGGAAGTTACAAATCAATCATTAATGCACATTTTGGGGAACTACATACAGTTCTGTAATCTTGATGTCTGTACAAGGAAAAAATTCAATATAGTAACAGCTAGATTAAGTGAACTCCTGAATAAACACAATCTGCTTGGGAAGAGTCAAATATGATTATAAGAAGTTCCACGTTTAAAACTTGGGTTTTCTGAAGCAGTCAACAAGCACATGCATTAAGGGTAAGACAACTGACACAGCTTACAATGGGTACTCAATGGGTTTTTTAACTAAATCCTCACCAATGCTTTATAAGGAAGATGATGTTAGGTCTTCAGGTGGTTGCACAACAGCATGGCAGAGATGGGACACAGTGCACAACTAAATGATGTCACAACAGAGGGAGGTCACAAAGTACACTAATATCACACTCAAAAGCAAAAAGCAACAAGAAAGCGTATCAGTTTACTTCCCAGTACTTCTTATGCTCATACGCAGGGATTTTGAGAGGGAAGTGACACCAAGCATAAAAATATCACCTACAGTATTCACTACAGTCAACAGCATACAGAAGTCAAATGGACACAGTCCACAGATTGAGCTGCTGCATTTCAACTCAGAATATAATCTCAGCAAGCTCTTTGACGGAAAGGGCTCCACTCTTGAGATCACAGTAGAAGAAATATTATCAGTACTCAGCTTCTGGATGCTCTGTGAGCTGTTAAAGCCAAATCCAGAACACAGCTTTTAGTTAATGTGCATAAAATATTACATGGCAGCCCTGCCCAAATCTGCCAGTTTGACTTCTTTTCTTTTGACAAGAGATGGATAATAGCATAATGCGGGAAGTCATCTCCTATGTGAAGCTAATCATCAAGGGGAAAATAGTTCAGGTATAAAACCCCCCCATGCCTTCAACACATTCGAGGCTTCCTGAGGAGCAAATTAATTAAGACTTAACAAATGAGATTTCCTGAATTTTAGAGAAAAATACAAAGAGAATGATGACAGTGCTAACAATTTCTTTCTGGTCCTTTGGTGCACAATTCCTATTTGTGGACATGACAGACAACCCTTCAATAACAGGTGAAGGGATACTCACTGAAATGTTTTGAGGAAAATATTTAGGATCTCACAACAGAAACTTAAAAGAAAGTACACCAGTTTTACATTTTACTCAAAAGGCATCATCTTGGGATATAAAACGTTTTAAGTGATACCACGGATAGAAATTAAGCCAAGTCATCCATACCACACAAAGTCTGCAGAGGGATTCTTGTGTTACCCACTTTGACCATGCTTGGCAAATGAAGTAAGATAGGATCACAGCATAAGAAAGTGCAAAACTTGTCACTTTTTCTAACATGTGTGAAGCCTGGGAACTATCTTTTTTTAACCAAAAAAATGGTGGTTTAAAGGCAAAACACAGTTGTGACCATTTCTGAATGTTCTTTTTATGTGTATGGCATTGGGCACTCACTTCTGCCCAAGGCACAACACAAACATTGTGACACTTGCTTTGTAATTGCCTTGTTACATTGGAAATGTCACCATTCTTTTTACAGTGCACCATTAACTAAATCCAGAACAGACCTTCAATTTTGTGTGCAGGATTTGATTTAAAATATTTGACTCAAATATTTGACCTGATCTACTGAAAGGTGTCCCTTCCCATGGCAGGGAGGCTGGAACTAGACGATCTTTAAGGTCCCATCCAAGCAAGGACATTCTGTGATTCTATTTAACAATCTACCGACTCACACCCCTAGATATAACCTTGATACACACGTGTTTTGTGAAACACGTACAAGATCAGTGCCAACAAAAACTGCAGTGTCTAGAAGGCATCAGCCAGGGCCAGCTTTACACTAGCAAACATTAGCTAACAGCCTGGGTGGTTATCGCTTATTTTGATAACTGCAGTTCCACAATGCTGTAATTGCACATCATGAAACTCCTGGCAAATCTTTGCAGGGCCACAAATGAAGAACCCAAAATCTGCACATTTCCCACCCACAAAACTGAGTTTATAGCACTTCATCAAAATCAGACTGACATTTATGCTAGTAAGCAACAAGTGAACAGATCTAGCAAGGGCTTGTCTATCCAGTTACTCTGAAATAACTATTTAGGATTTGTGGAGCTTTTTTTCTGAAACAAAATGACATTTCATTAAACAATTTTTAATATTTTCATTTAATTAGATTAATGAAGGAGAAGGCACTCATTCCGAACCAAGAATACACAGTTAACTGTAAATCTGTATGATTCCATTGCTCCTCTCCTTTGCACTAGTTAGTTGGTTTATTTAATTGTACATAAGCCTTGAGAGTACAGACTGTATTTACAAACCACACAAACAATGTATACCAGCAGAAGAGTTCATGAAACTTTGGGAAAGACAAAATGCAAATTGTGAAAATAGTGTGTGAAAACACGTGACAAAAAACCCCAAACATGTCTAGAGTCCACACTGACATTCAGATATACCCTTGGGCAAGACAAAAAAGGCCTTACACTGGCTATCTGTTCACAAGTCTTTTGCTCAAATAAACAGCTTTTGTCTGTAGGAAAGTAGATTTTCAAAATACTAAACCAACTTTTTTTATTGTATGCGATATAATTTCTTCCAAAATATATTCCACACCCATCTGAATGTAATCTCTATGACAGAAATTTATAGAATCAACAGACCTGTGGATTTATGCGGTATTAGTTTTGATTTTTGTTCCACAGCACAGGAAAAATGCACACAATCGTGAAGGTTTAGAGTTTCACTAGCACACAATGTGTTCACATCTTGCAGTACATGGCATTTTCCCTCAACCCCCAGCTCCTAGAGCCAAGAATATTACAAGAGAATCTAAACCTCTGCCCAAGTCTGTAGTCTTAATAACTGTAAAGTAAAAGCTTGTGAAAATGTGGATTGATTGTTCCATACAGACTCAGAAATTGGAAGGTATACCAATTTTCTTTTCAATTGCTGGATTTTTCTTGAAAATGGCTGCAAACAAGCGAGAGTTCTGGAAGAGGGGTAGGCAAATTCACTTACCAGCAGCAAATCGGAGACTCCCTGGTAAAAGGAGATATAACTCACCTGCTCTTGTTAGAATTCAATTTCTCTTTACCAGCCCTTTTTTTACAGGCTGATCTCTCAATAGAGAGAAAGAAGCAGAGGAAGCAAGAGAAAGAATCTGCTATTTCATCCAACAGAACGCTACTTGGTATCAGATGTCCCATAGCAAAAGCTAAGGGGCACTTTGTTCTCAAGACCTTTTGCAGTGGTTACCTCAGGCCAAGGATGCTGCTACTGCATTGCAGACCTTCTCAGACTTGGATTTCTTACATCTGAAACCTGTGCCAATGAACCTGAATGATGCCGTGCACGAGAAAAACCAACGTCCCTATGGCAGGAAAGAACAGGCTGCAGCAACAGCCTCAATCAAACCCAAGAGGCAAGTATGTCTGCTATGACTCACAAAGTTTAATGAAAATGCCTGTTATTGGTATTTTGGATCGAGGGTTGTCTACAGCTGGTTTGGAAAGGTGTAACAACAAAGGCATTGCAGGGAGCTGTTAAGGACTGAGAACTGGGAATAAACTTAAAAATAAAGAAAGGGGCACTTCAAGTCAGAAGACAACAGTGCAAATAAGTGAAGGAGGACCACGTGCATAATAGAAATGGCATTTTAATTAATTGCCTTTTTTTTTCCATGGGATCACTATCTTATCCACAGCGCTAGAAGGTCCCATGCTAGGAAAAACTGAGGTGCGTTGTTTGCAGGATCCCTGATTCACCTGTTGCAGAAATAACATTTCTAGTTTCTAAGGAAGGAGGCAGGGAGGGAAGGTGCAGGACGGAAAACCAGGTATCTGTGGAGGAACTGCATTCTGTGCTGCCTTCTGGTAGCAATTCCTGCCTCAAGTTGAACTAATACCTGAGACCATGCTGTCATAGGTAATGCCACTCTATTCTCTGTTTTTCATATGGTTGATACAAAATGTAAATACAAAACACAGCTGCAACAGTACAAAGCAAGCATTTTATTTTTCAGTTAATCACTTTTCTATGCTTCTAAGAGCTCAAAATATTAGATATTTGCTCTACTTCAAAAGATGGGCCTTGAGAAGACCACCAAAGAGTTTTTTTAGTAACTCCTAACCAGAGAAGTTGGAGTCCCTTGCATAAGAAAAGGTTTTATTCAACCAACACCTGATTATTTTAGTGCCGGCACAATCTGAGCATTTATAATGCAGTACAGGAGCAGGATATTATGTATAACCAAAATCCAACTTCAAAACAAAAATCCAACCCCCTATTGCTAATAGCTACCATGTCAGCTGGATGTAGATCACTTTGGAAAGCTGTGATTAGTCATGTGGGAAGTGTCTTGTAGGAAAGAGTTCTTATCTGAATTGCTGAAACCAATGCTTCCTTATCAGCCCACACAAGTCTGCATTTTTAAAATGGAGGCAACATCAATTTCTTCCTTAAACAGCTTTCAAGTGTTCACAATAGCTTTCTGAAGGAAATGAGAGGGCTAAGAGCTTCTATTCAACCTGCAACCATTATATGTGCAATTTTAAACCCGTCTCTTGCCACTGATTTAGGTAAGCAGTGACTATTGTAACAAGTCAGAAATCCAGCTGCCATGACAAAGTAACACAGCTTTAATTTCCAGCAGCAGAGAGGAACCCCATGATTTAAAACAGTCAAAAACCAGTTTTTGAAAATTCACTCAAAACTAAGTCTTAAAAAAGACAACCCCTGAGGAAAATATTTGAGGGAAAATAACAGGGGCTCTAAAGCCTAGATACCTTTACATAGACACAAAAATAGATGCCTTGGCTTCTTAACAGTGTGAAATTCAGTACCATCTGCTAACACCAACACCATAGGCTTGTCTTCTACAAGTCATTAATTCTACAGATAACGTAAAGACCAAGGAGATCAGCAGAGCTCACAGGCAGGACGCAGGGGAATTTCAGACCCACAGCACTAGGCAGGTGCTGTGCATTGTGTCTAAGTTGTGTTCTGACACTGCAAATACTTTGTGAGGCTGTGTGAACAGAAGTGATGCAACACGTAAATGTTGCCTTACACACAACACCGCGTCCTAGCAATTCTGCGAATTTTCAGTCTCCTGTTTAAAAAAACCAACATCAAAGCAAGACTAATTGCCATGAAAAACCACGATTGTATTTCAGCTCAAGCACTGCTTTTTAAAAAGTAAACAAATAGAAAAGCTTTTAAAAAAACAGGCTTTGTGAAATTTACCATTGTGTAATACTCATTTACTTACACTGTACCATATAGTTCTGCACTATACAGCTCATTATATGTGCCCTCATATACCGGCACATAAACCAGTACTTGCACAAAAATCAATCATTACCTAGCTCAGTGAAATTGCAGTTTCTGAGATATTATTGTTGATTTTCCTTGGTCATCAAAACCCACAAAAATTACCATGATCCTTGGTATGCAGGAATGCTTTAGGTGATGTATAAAATTGCTCTTTGTTTTGCATATTCCTTCATTTTTCCCTCCAGAAAATAACTGCAAGAGTAGCCACACAGAATATATTCCTTCTTCAGACAAAAGCTCAAAAGCTTCAGTAATGTGAACATTTCTACAATGCCCATAACCTACCTAAACTGTGACTGTGGAGGAGAAGAAGGAAGTTCAATTTTCATTCCTATTTGTCTTGACCTCTATCCTAAATAAACAGATGGAGCAATGGTTATCAGCACGAGCTGTAACTGGTTTAGAATCATGGAATCCTGTTCAGTAGGAATCAGACTCTGGCTGTCAATACTTCTCAAAAAGGCTACAAACAGCAGCCAGAATGTAATAAATATTTTTTACTTCCAACCTTAGCTGGTTTCAAACCAGCAAGATAATCTCGGAGTTTTCCACCCCTTTTACCCATTCTATAAAGCACAACTTCACAGTACATGTGGTGTTTGAGAAATCCAGAACGCCAGATGTTAGTATGCATGGGACACAGAAAAAATCCCCAGGGGGAAAGAAAAAGTAAACTGCATACAGTTGTACCCTAAAGTATGGGGGAAAAAAATACCACCACCTGCTAATACAGAAAAAATAATTACCCATTCAGTACTGGAACTCAATTTATTCACCCACACAGGTAAATGTTTCCTTATCAGAATAGAGCTGGACATCTCAGAAAATCAAGGAATGCACAGACAGAAAAAAGAGTTTGTGGGTACAGCTGTACTGCAGGGTAAGTGTGATGCTGAGAATCTCAGGCCAATCTGCAAAATCTGCGTTCCTGGCCCTCAGAGTGGCCTTACACTGTCCTAAGTCTGAGGCTTGAGTACTCAGAGGATCTGCAAAAAGAACTACTAAAAGCATCAAGGAATGCAAAAAGCAACTTCCAAAATGGACAAATTCTCAGCTAGCGTAAATCACCATAGATCAACTAGAAGCAGCTACACCAGTGGAGACTTCCATTTACAAGAATTCTGTGCTGTAGGCTGAAAAGCTCACTTAATTTGCAGCACAGCTTAAAATGATCAAACCCCAAGTGATCTTGTGCTAGTAAAGGACCTGAAAGCTTTGCTCTACAAATTAAATACTTAACAGTTATATATCACACTTGCTACAAAGCATTACTAAACCTTCCACAGCCTGTACATATGTGCAGTAGAAAAAATACACCTGGTAGACATAATTTTTAAAAAGCTAATTAATATCAATGGCAAGGCATCTTGAAAGGAGTTTCAGTAACCAGTGCACTTACCAACAACCAACCAACCAACCAACCAACCAACCAACCATATTTTCAAAGTGTCCACACTCATGAGCTTTAACTGCAATATGCTTTCCAAGCTTTGGGTATAAATTTTCTAAGTAATTCAGAGGGTACAATAATACAGAAATAATTTCTGCTAGCTCAATATTAATTTAAAAAGCTTCGTAATTTTTTTTTTATTTTTACTTTGAAGTGATAAATGTTCAAGAAAACATCTGCAAGGGCTTATTCCTTGCCCTGCTGACAGAAATCTTAACTCTGCATTTGGCCTTAGATCAACAGTGATGGGGGCTCAATTACTCAGTAATGCACTGCTGTACACCACCCTATTTAATTATAACACGGAGCACTATTAATACCAAAATACACTTTTACTTTAACAGCAAAGTCTTTAAGAAAAGGAAATTCAAGAAACATGGGCAAGATGTTTAATCTTAAAATGTGGGCAATGTTTCATCAGTTCCAACACTGCTGAATTAAATAAAGCCCTTGTTCAATTGTCTGTCCTCAGTTCATAAAATCAATTGTTTTCAAAACCTGGAAGATGCATCAACTTTCCATCAGTGATAAATATAAAGAAGCAAAAAACTGGCTGGGTTGTCTGTCACGTAGTATATATTGTAGATATTGCAATTGAGAAGTATTTTAAAATGTGTATAAAAAATAGGAATTTTTGTACAATGGAGCTAAATTTTTTATATTCAGTGACAACATACCTTTTAATCAAAAGTAAGTGCAAACTGGCCTATCTTTACTGACTTCAGTGAAACTGGGCTGTTCCACAACAGCTCCAGGATGGGCAGAGGTTCATACTATGCTCCAACACACTCCATCAAAAATTTAAAAAAAAATATAGAAAAGAAAAAACTCATGTTTTTCTCTCCAAAAATGAGATGTATTGTTACAGGTGAAAGACTTTTAACAGATGCATATTAAAAACATTCTGGTACACAGTTTAAAAAAAACCAAACCAGCAAATCAAACCAAAAAAAAACCCCCCAACATTTGTAAATCCAACAGTCTAGACAGACTATCATCTTGAAGTCTAAAACATCAAAAATCATAGGATCTGCTTCTCACTCCGTATGTTCTTCCCTCCTCCAGTTTCAGCCTAATTCTTAATTTAACTCATTCAAACATCTCTGCCAGAGAAAGTCAAAACAATAATGTCAAACTTAAGAAAATGCAGAAGGTGTTAAACATAGCAATATAGTGCCAGTCTACGTGGCAGTGCATTAGGAGCTAAGCTGAATACCAACTACCTCGCCCAATGTTCAAATAAAAATAAGAGCTTTCTTCCCTTAGCTATTTTATCCATCTGCAATAATACATTTTGATTTTCTTAAAAAAGGTCTTGAAGTTTTTCTTACATGTAGACCAGGGTTTGACATTTAAAAGACACACAAAATCCACATCTGCCATCTTAATCTGTCACAACTGCCAGTGTCAAGTATAAAAGCATTAAATTTTATGGTGAAAAAGCATCACAGGTTCCCCCCCCCACACACTCTCTTGGTATATACATCTATGCTTACCAGTATGCTTAAATTGGCCTTTCTTGAATAATTGAAATATAAAGCAGGTATTAACTTACCTTACGCCCATCACTTGCATGGCAGTTCACATTTAAAGGAGTCAATAAAGCCATCAGCTTTTCTTCATTACCACTCCTGTAAATGAGGAGAAGATTAGAGAAAGCGGGGGGAAAGGGCAGAGCTCTTTGATATCCATCTCCTTAGCAAGTATTTTGCAAAGTCTAGTATACTGAAATTTGTACTATGGCAGGGAGGATGCTGGATGGCTAAAGAATCTTCTGAACATTTTGAAACCAAGGGTAAATACAGAAAATAATACTAAATTTGCAGTTAACTGTGTTGCAACAGATCATGCAAAAACACCTCAGTTTCTCTCCTTAACCCCGTATTTCCTTTTTCTAATTTTACAGATCCTCTGAAAGCCATTTGTCAAAATAAATGCTCTGAATTTAACATATTTTCATAGCATATGGCCCATATCATTTGAAACAACTATATACTAATACCAAGAAATTTATTTAGAAGGGTTAACGGTTTATATAAAATGGTCTTGTGCAGTCAGAAGGAAGGATGAAAAGAATCTTTGCAATATACAATTGAACTTTACACCTTTTGTATAGGCTTCCTTATGCTCTGTTCTGATAAAGCCTATTTTCAAAATACATCCTACAGTAGAAGTAAAAACCAAAAGAAAAGAAAGATTCCAATATTTAAATTGCCCCTAAAAAGAACAGTCTCAAAACAATAAAGAGGATTTAAGCAGCTTAAAGCAAAAACTCAATATTAACCTTATAACCACCATAGTGAGGGATTTCAATTACATAAACAGGCTTTTACATTTGTACCAGACTAAAGTCTGAAGAGATTTATGCTAATTAAGTGGCTTGCTTGCAGCATTTCATGGAAAGGCAATGACAAAACAGTACTATTTTAAAAACCCCTTTTCCTCGCCTGCTTCCACCCCCAAAATATGTTTTATATTCTAAGCAGCACTCACCTAGCAGCTTCCAGGAGTTCGTCCTTCTTGTATTCACCTAAATGATTGCAAAATATCATGCTGTTAGCATTTGGCAGAAGACAGATTAAGAAATGCAGTAGGAAGCAAATACAGAATTAAAACAGAGAAGAGGAGAAAAAAGCCCACACCCCGCTGGGTGATGGAGCTGTGACGTTAGCCAGCTTGTGGAGGCAGCATCACCAGTACCTTGGAGACGGGCAGCAAATTGACGCATCTTCTTGTCCAATCCTCAGATGGAAAGGCTTTCTTCGGACAACCAATGACTGCGAAATCTTGTGTCCAGAAACACAGTCCCGCTGATAACAGCATGTCAGCTGAAGACAATGTCCCCACCCCCTGCCCTATTCAGTATGTCACATTATACTTGGGAAGCATAATAAATTCCAAGACAAAGCAAGGCAGTGCGGCTTTTGAAAAGGTACAAATTACTGATCTCCAAGGCTCTCACCTGCCTATTTGAATGGTAATATTACACTTCACTAAGTTCTTTAGAAGAGCAGGGATTATTAAAAAAAAATCCAGGTATTATATCATCAGCCACTTTCTAACAAAATACACGTTTGAAATAAAAAGCACAGACAAAAGAGGATGAACTCTGCAACAGATTTTGCTACGAGACTCTGAGATTAGAGATAACCACGGGTAATGTTAAAGCAACATTTACATTCGAGGTCCTAAGTTAAAAGAGACGACTAACAAGGGTTGCTGCATCACAGGATTAAAACTGCATGTTAGTATTTTAAAATGAGCATGGAACAAGATAACCTATGTAAGTAAGACTGTATTCTACAAAGCTGAATCATGATGACATTGTGCAACACAAATGGAACGGAATTTTAATTCAGAAATTAGAAAAATAGCTTCTTAGCAGCTTTACAAAGTCACAGAAGAGAGTGTATACTAGACCCAAAAGGTACAGGGTTTGAAAAACATACTGTATACCATCTGCCAGAGAATTAAAGCCTCTAACCACAATGCTATAAGAAAAATAGGAAGTAGAAGCTCTCATGAAAGAGGAAAAAAATCCCCTCGTGCTGCCTCCTATGTATAATTGTAATAAACCTCCAGTGAAACTCCCATTACAGGTGAGGAAAACCACTGGGCCATGGAAAATGCCAGCTCGGACGGCAGGTAAGATGGAAGGTTCATCAGAACACATCCCTTAAAGAACAGCGGTAGGGTGCAGGAGGAGGATTAGAGTCCCATCCATCACAAAGAGCTTGGTACTCCCCCCGCCACGGCTCCTCCAGCTAACAGCAGAGGGTGACAGGAACCACAACAAAACCAGCCCTCTCCTTAAGGAGTCCCCTTTATTTCAGCCTCCTGTCTTCACACAAGGGTAAGGAGGAGGGTAAGTAGACAGAGCCATACACTTCCTGCCCTATTCCCTTGGATGTAGCCAGGGAATTTTCAAAGGCAATATCTACATCTCATCATACTGGTGATTCTTCCTTTCACAGGTGTGCTTAATTGTTTTCTGAATGATATTCAGCTTTGGGAATTCACAACATCCTGCAGCAAGGAGCTCCACCATGCCACTCACATGATGGGTCTCCTAACAGAGCTGTTCTGTGTTGCTGAACCCCAGCAATGGAGCACGTAAGTTCAAAGCAAAGGTGAAACTGGCTATTTCAAATACAGGCCAGGAAGGTTAATTTAGCTCTTGAAAGAATTTATGTCTATGTTAACGAAAGCTTCATCATGAGACAAATCAAATGACACAGAAATATGACTGCCTTTGACTTGCTACCACTCTCCAGTTTCATCAGAGGGGGGCCTGTACACCACAGGCAACAGCCTTTTCTAAGCCATGGTACATGTTCCTCTTTTTTTATTTTAATGAAGATAAAATACTGGGCCCAGTTTTGAGTGTTTCAAACCAATGTAAGTGAAAAGCTCTGGCCAGCATGTGCGGAAGAAAAAAAAAGACTCTTTATTTCTACGGCATTGTTTGTGCAACAATCTCAAACAGCTGGATTTCCTGCAGTAGAGTTACTGGCCTGTATTATATCAACACTTTAGAGACATAACCAGATTAAAATACCTCTTTGCACATTCTGGTTTGGCAATGCATCTAGCAGTCCTAAACAGGTTTTTGAACATACTAGGTTAGAGAAGTGTAATAACATTTTTCCTTTGTGTTTAGTAAGTTGGTATTTTATCACACAAAAGCTGTTTCCTTTAATACTTTGATTAGCAGAAGCATTACTATCCAATGAAAAAGGAAAGCTGTGGCTCTTGATTTAGAAATGTCCCCCTGTATGCCTAATTAAATCAGTTAGTTTTACAAAGCAGT
Source organism: Machaerirhynchus nigripectus (assembly GCA_013397975.1). Lineage (NCBI taxonomy): Eukaryota > Metazoa > Chordata > Aves > Passeriformes > Dicruridae > Machaerirhynchus > Machaerirhynchus nigripectus. Next base: position 809,449 of record VZRQ01006121.1, on the reverse strand, counting down.
ACTTTTTAAAAAAAAAGGTATTTACAGACAAGGTTGAAATTCATACATGCAATTCTCGAAATTCATCATGGTTCTCCCACACCGATTAGGATTAAGAAAATATTATCTTGTAATTGGCTAACTTTATTACTTTCAAAGAGCCACTGTATTTTGCAAATCAAAACCTAAAATCATATAAGCACTTACAGCACACCATCAGGTTTGCTAAAAAAAAAAAAAAAAGTCAAGTGAGCTCCACAGGCTCTGTGGGATGAAGAGGAACCCCTTGGCCACTCGAGCAGCCAGCTGGTGGGATACCACAGAGCCGAGAGAGGTCTGGCTGATGGCATTTGGGAGAAGCAGGTGGCACTGGCCGCAGGACTGACTGCTGCTGGCACAGGCTGTGTTCCCACCAGAGGGCTCTGCCAACACAGCTAACGCTGCTTGGCTCCGCAGCTCCTCAAAGGCCGTCCTGCAGCAATTGGCCACAGCTACCTAATAAAATATTCATTTGCAAGCATTTGAAAACAAACCATGCGTGCATGGGCAGAGATGAATTTCAAGTTCTAAGCAGAAGTACAGGAATACATACCATCAACCTCACATAATACTTCTGCTCAAAGAATGTCATACTGACTTTAACTAAGCTAATAACATCTTGTAAAGAGCTCTTTTGGGCAGGTTAGAATTTATAGTTTTGCAAAAGGGCATTTGCATGCTGGGTAGCCCAGAGATAGCTGGCCTGGGAATTTCTTAAGGCAAAGACAAGGTGTGAAATGGGGAGCAGAGAACACTATAGCAAAACAGTCTCCCTGTTCCTATCTCATCAGACAAAAGCTAGTAGGTAAGCAGAAACCACCCAGTGTCTGGTATTCACTGCATCTGATCAAGTTCATTGCCTACAGCTTGCTCAGCATTCTTTAAACCATGAAGTTCTCTACTTGATCCCAGCTCCAGATCACACCACTGCTGCTCCATTCATGCTGGAACTAGAAAGTCACCACTGGTAACCGCAGATAATCAGTGTCTCAAATCACAGCTGCCATTAGGCAACTAACTAGCTCTATTTCTGTTCCCATCGAGGAGAAAACAGTTACCTCCAAGACTTCTGATCAGCTGCTGCTACGCTGCCACTGTTGTGTCTGGCCCTAGCTGCATTCTGCAGTGGCTGATTAGCAGCAAATGCTTATTAACTATCAGACATCAGTGGCTGCTTGCACCTGGCAGTTGAGCAGATCGGTAGCTGGAAGCTGGGAAAAAAACCCATAATGAATGAATCTTTACAGATAAATAACCCTATTTCACTCTCTCCCGAAAGTCTTGAAATTTCAACTGAATACTGAAAGCTGAAAAACCTATCTGAATGCATGGCATTTATCAACAGTGCTTTTTCAATGCATCTGCACTCAAAACCAAGGTGAATTCCTTTCCTATCCCTCCATACACATCAGCTAATACAGAAACCAGCCAGATCTAAAATGTCAAGCTGGGCAAATCAGGTTTTGCTTTACCACACTACCATGTGTCAGCTTTCCACAGTGAAGACAATTTCCTAAAAATTAATGTCACACAAATTAAACCAAGCCATTGTTATCCAATGGCAGCATATAATGGGAACAGAAAGGATTAACGTATTCTCAACCAAACTGAAAAACAAAAGAGGTTTTTCCATACGAAGTTGTACATCATATGGAATCACAATTATAAATTCAAATCCCCAGAATACTTATAAACAGTGAGAATTTTTGTGCTAGCCAATGACACGTGACAAAAGAATGTGAGCCTGATCAATGTGCAACCATGGCCACAGGCTGGGGAGGGAAAGTTCATGAGTATCACAGAATCACAAAATGTTTGAGATTGAAGGGACCTCTGGAGGTCTCTCATCCAACCCTTCTACTCAAGCAGGGTCACCTAGAGCAGCCTGCTCAGGACTGTGTGCAGGTGGCTTTTACATCTCTCCAAGGATGGAGACTCCACCACTTCTCTGGGCAACCTGTGCCAGTGTTTGGTCTCACTGAGCTCAACTCCTTATGTTTCACGGTAATCTCAAGTGATCTCCACAGGGTCTCCTCTGTTCTCTCTTGGCAGCTCAGGTCTAGCAGCACTGGAAGTCAGGGGTGAAATCTTGCTCTGTTAGAAAACGTGGCAGCTCTACATTTGACTTTTGACCATGTGCAGACCTAACACTTGCTATTGGTTGCCTGCCCTGAAAACCTGAACTTCCATTCTTGAAAATATACATCCCACGAGAAGATTGACAAGATCTTTGTGAACAGTCCAGCAGATGTTTTTCTTCTTTTTTTTTCCAAACAGGTATTCAGTCACCCAGCAACACAGAGGACATGGGCTCTCCATCAGAGAGCAGGTAGCAAAATCTCTCATTTTTCCTCATTTAAAAGTGTTTCTGCTGCCTCTTCAACCATATACTTGGCTAGCACAGGAATGCACGGGGCTGTTGGGAAAACAACAGGGTCCTGATGCATCTGGGAGGGTTGAAAACTTGTTTTTCCATCAGATTTGTTACTTCATCTAGCTCAGTCTACGGCCAGGGACCCAAAAAAGTCCCTGGGAATGAAGACTTTGAACAAGGATGGTGCTGTGACAAGAGGGAGGGGAATAGAAACTCTACATCTGGGCTGCCATTGCTACAAAGAAAACAATCTCTGGACCACAATCCAGAGTTTAGCAAAGAAATAAACTCCGTAGAAGTAAATTAAAATACACCTTTTCCCTGACACCCTGGGACTTCACAGACCTATAAGTGATCAATGACACACATCCACATCCACCATCCTTTTTAATCCTCTGAGGTCTCTGGAGTAATATTTAAGTATTTAAACAAGCATTCAAGTTATAATCAGACCACAAGGCTTTTTGTGCTTGTGACGGACTATGAGGGTTGTTGGGACAGGATGAGTTTTTTGGGTTTGGGGGTTTTTTAAACTTTTTTTTTTAGCAAACTCAAATTTTATTTTCAATATGGCTGCTTTTGGAAGGTTCAAATCATACCATTAAAATACTCACCAATTCCTTCTTCCCCATTTAGCTTTTATTATACATAAAGCAGCAGGTAAAATGAAAATATTGAGTTAAGTCAGAGCAAGAAGGTTTTTAACCATCCAAATAGCACAAAGTTGTGGCAGTAACTGACTAAAAAAAAGTCAGTGAAAAAACATAGCAATGTTGAAATAATATCATTTGGGGAAAGGCATTTATAACTAAGTACTCTGAGAAACACATGAGAATAAAGATGAGCAAAAAAATAATTTCAGGTTTTATTAACAATTCTATTATACTTTACTTCCCACTTGTTTAGGGTTAATTTCTTTATGCCTCTTGCACTTCTCTGCTCAGCAGTCTCTCACAAGTAAATGGGCTGATTTTATAAGCTAATAGGTTAAACAAGGAACACAGCAAGATCCTAATTTTAAGCTCTTGTCACGGATGAAAAACACCAAAGCAACGCTAGTATATGTGAGTGACAGAAAAGCAACTCAGAACATAATGCCTTCAAGTTCCAGCAAGGAGTAATGTTACCAACAAGGAAAGGTTTGGTGCCTTGACTCTGCTTCTTCCATGAGACGAGTCAGGCACTGTGCATGTGGATTCAAATTAGACATTTGTAACTGAAATTTAAAAATTGAAAATTACTCAGCTAATAGTGAAGTCTTTCAGGGATATGTTTTAAAGTGGGGTGTGGAAGTTACAGAAATACGCAAACATCATTTGGTTTTCGCCATAACTCTATTAAAACACAAAGCCAGCAGCATCCTACCTGGAACATCTTTCAGTTAAGAGGACAGAGCATTCCTGATTTACCGCTCTAGAGAAACATGCCTCTTCTAAGGCCTGGCAGAAAGCACTACATCAAAAAAATCTGCAGCTTTACATAGTGCAGATTGGCAAAACCTCTGCCAGGGTCTTAGAAGAGATAGAAGAGATTCTTGTCTATTAAGCCATCAGTTCAAAGCACATCTATTACATAAACATATACAAGATACAGCAGTTACCAAATGCTGTCTTCATATCTAGGCATAAATTACACACACTGCACATTAGGGGTCTGGTCACTACGAAGGATTAGGTGGTTGTGGTGGTTTGAACCTGAGACCAACCCACTACAGTGGTGTATCAAAATGGGTCTTCAGTGCATGTGCAGTTACAGCACCAGTAAGTTCACATTGGCACATAATGATTCTGTTTGTCAGGAGGCCTCTTTTCAGTGGTGCTGATCTATTTGTTAAAACAATGCTACCAGATTTCTGATATAGTAGCAGAAAGATGAAAAAAGTCCCTTTGTCAGAGGATTTCAAGTTTCTCAACTCTTAAATCATTAGATACAAAGATGAAGCTAAGACAGATCACAGTGGTCAGAAGAATTTTCCTGAATGTGTAGAAAAAAGGACACAACACATCACACTGAAAGATAATAATTATAATAATGACAGTGATAATAACAGGAACAAACCCTAAGCCAGTAACAACCCAAACCCAAAAAAAACCTACAACCACCTATTATGTGGTAATCCATATAAATCATTTTACTCTCAACAATGCTACCACACCCTACAATATAGTTTCTTCTGAAACAATAAATCTGACAAACATTCTAGAATCTGTTCTCTTTAGTGGACCTGTACAAGTAGTTTCATTTTTCCATACCAGTGCATGCTACTCATATAAACACCACGCACACATCCATTCTTTATTCCTAGTGTGAAAAAATTAGTATTTTCACTACAGCTGTACTATTTTAGAATGCTGTACTTATCTTGAAGACACCACCACCATCATCTGTCATGTCTTCAGACTGAGATTGAAAAAGTTAAAAAGATTGCAGAATATCAAGTCAAATGACTGGGAAGAAAACCCAAACCTTCAGCAACTCAAAACACACTGGTGTGATGGAAAAACTGAAGGGGTTGAGGCTCATCTTTTCACCAAAGTTCAATGCTCATGACATCTTTTGTGAAATTACATATGGAAAAAGAAGTCTGACAGGTTTTTTTCCAGATCTTTCCCCATTACCCACCCCTTCATGCCTACTGCAAAAGCAACATTCCCATGGCTCTCCCCTTCATTTCTTATATTAATTCCAGCTATAAGCAAGAACAATCATCCACTGTAATTCCCACTACTTCGGCCATGCTCAACATTAATAACTAATAAACTGTTCCATTATTCAGCCACAATTACTTTCTCATTTCTGCAATATGTCTGCGTATGCATTTTCTCTCCAGGATTTCTAGGAAAACTTTCTGGAGGAAGCCAAAGGACTAAGAAACTTGCTTTGTCAAAGATCTGAGTACAGTAAAGGTGCATAGATAGCCAAGCTGCTCTCTTATGACTGCATCCTTTTCAAAAGCCAGCTCCCTCCCCTCTCCTTCCAAACAATATCCACAAACAAGTCAATTATTCAATTCCCCAGAATATTCTCTAAAGAGAAACCATAGAAATACCTGTTACAAGTTATTTGACACAAAGTATGGAAGAAAACTAGCAAGAAAAATATAAAATGTAACTCTCAGGAAAGCCATATTATATAAAGGCAAGCTGCAAAATTATGCTCCATCATCTCATCTCTCTCTGAAAAGAACTCCAGAGTAAATATGGGCAGACTAAATTTTGCAGTCTCTCCAATTTTTCCGTTGTAGATAAAACATGCTATCAAGCTGGGGACAGTGTGTCTGAAAATAGCTGGATTTAAAACTGAAGCATTTATTTTAACCCAAAAAATCTATATTCTCTTAGCTATAGCAAACAAAACAGATTTTGTACTAACAAATTGTACAGACTTAAAGAAGTGGGGGTTTTTGATGTTTGATAGAAAATTAACAGGAGACATAAAATGCACATATGTGCCAAAGTATTTTTTTAACTGAACAGTACAATCCTTCCTCTGTACGTCTGAAGCTGCCCTGTGTATCTCATCTTACTCTACAAGCTTGAGGAAACACAGGCTGCCACCTCATAAAAAATTCACGTGTGTTGCCATGCTTGCCCTGCAGCACGTACCCTGGAAGGAACTCAAATCCAGTTAAATCCCTCTTCTAGATCCTAGACAAAAATACAAAACATTTCCTTTGCCTGCTGGGCCCCAGAGGAGTGAGCAGAAGGGAGGAACTCCTTTATAACTGGAAGAAATGGGGCAAAGCTGTCAAACACACAGCAATGAAAGAGCCAACATGTATTTATGCAACACTTAAGCAAAGTACAGCAAGTAAGTCCTTACTAAAAGAATAACAAAGCAGAGGTAATAGATTTTGTTATAATGAACAATTTTGTCATGCCAAACACAAAACTGATCTGTCAACGGTTCAGTTTAAACATTTTGGAAAATATGCATTTCCACGCAAAAAAAGGTGGTAACAAAATAACTCCCCAAAAGTAACCCATTTGCCTTGCTGCTGTGGGCAGCCTCACAGGTTTTTATTTGCCATGTAAGAGTCAAAAGACAGTTGGAAGATAAGAGAAAGTTTGGTACAAATCAGGGGGAGAAAGGAGACAATGGCATGACTGGAAACAGGATATGTGGATTGATATGAAAGACTCGTGCTGGTATCCCAGAGTAAAGAGCAGCTGCTTAACTTGGAACGTCCTTCCCCTCCGTTATTGTTCCCATCAGATTTCATGATACAGATACTACATACTTGAATACAACAGTTCCATTTGTTTTGTCTCATTTTTAAAAGTTTTCTTTTAACACTTTTTCTGAAGATGTTTGCAGTAGCAGTGATCAGTCACAGTAAGTCAACTCAAGCTTCACCTGATCTGAGCCATGGTGAGGTCTGAATATTCACTCAGGCAAAGAGCAGCTCTCTGCCCTAATGTGACTAAGGGTGTGCTCTAAGACAAAAGAAAGCTGCAATTTACAGAAAATCTAAATCTGGAAACTGTTATCCTCACTAAAAAATAACTATTAAAACACCAGTTGGGGAAAAAATGAATTTTCTCTTTACACTCAGGCACTTTCTGCTAGTCCTGTTGGAATAACATACCACAAGATGGAAATACAGCAGTAACAATATCTACTGCCAGTGTCCTGGAGGTCTATCTGAGAACAGTTACGTTATTTACCAGCAATGAAAGAGTAACTAAATACTACATACAACTCAAGTTCTGTAAATATTTTCAGTCCCTTATATCAACCTCACTGTTTTAAATGGTTTACTGGTTAAATGTGTTATAGAACAAACTATTTCAGTTTGAAGGCACCTACAGTGATCATGTAGTTCAACTGTCTAACCACTTCAGGGCTGACCAAAAGCTGAAGGTTGTGGTTAAGAGCATTGTCCAAATGCCTCTTATGCAGTGACAGGCTTGGGGCATTGACCACATCTTGTAGAAACCTGTTCCAGTGTATGACCACCCTCTCAGTGAAGAAATGCTAACATGCAATCTAAAATCCTCCCCTGGCACACCTTTGAACCATTCCTATGCTTCCTGTCACTGGATCCCAGGCAGAAGACCTCAGCACCTCCATGTCCACCTCCCCTCCTCAGGAAACTAGAGAGAACAGTGAGAGCACCCCTCAGCCCCCTCTTTTTCAACCTATACAAACCCAAATTCCTTAGCTGCTCCTCAGAGGTAACAGGATTACGCATATGATTTCTTCAAAAGAATAATTTATTGCCCTAAATGACAATATAGTTCATTATAAAGACTGGAAACGAAATAGCATCACAGGAAAAAAGAAGTCTGAGACATGGAAAGAGATACTCATTAATTAAAGAGCTTTAGTTTACCAGACTGTTGTCATTATAAGGAGAGCTTTCCTTCTTCAACTTTGATTCATGCACAGCAAGTTTCATCAGATGCAATACAGGGCTGCCTGTTCAAGACATACCCTACAAAAGGTGATTATGGACACTAGTCATCAGTTCTGCCCAAACGGAAACTGTTGATACACCATGCACACTTTATTGCTACTGGAAAACTAAGTACAAGGACTTTACTGTCACAGGTATATCCATAAATAAACCATCTTCCAAAACAGGTGCTCCCTCTGTTGCTGGACAGAAAGGAAATACATAAACCGCATGTACCCTCAGCATGACAACTCTGCAGGTTTCTGTGTAAACTTGCTCTAAAGGTAGTTTTACTGTGTTCTGCATCAAGTAGGAAAAAAATACTGCTTTCCCTTTTCACTCACTTTTAGAAATCTCACTAAATTTGAAGACTCTGCTTACCTCAAATAATTCAAAATATAATTGGCCAGAACGTATTACTACATTCCTCATTCATCACAACCATTAATGAGCTTAAATATACTAAAGAAAATATGTTTAAGTGATCTTATTAGGTAATGTGATTACCAGCAGTTCCTAAACCAGCCTATTCTTCCAATGGTTTTATTTCAAAGTTATTCTAAGCTACAGTTCATTGTTATCTTTCAGAAAAGTAGTATTTTAAATCTCCATTTAACCTAAAAGGAAAGACCATGCAAGAGTTAACGGAGGTTCTCTCTACTGTGCCCTAGGTGTCTGAGTTCGGCATGAGCTAACTGGGTATTACCACTCCTCCCACAGAGTACACACCATCAAGGAGAAATCATACTGTACCTTCCCCAACACCAGTTTAGGATTCCTGCTTAGCCCTTCCTATAAAAGCCCAGTTACTGATGAAGGAAATGGTGAGATTATTACTGACAGAGCTTGCTTCCTGATGCTGACTCTCCTTTTTGCCATCCTCCGAGCATTCCTTAGCAGAGCAAAGACAGGTTATAAGAGAATTGGGTCTGTCTTCAGGGAGCAGCACAACGAAAACTGCAGGGAGGAAGAACAAATGCTCAGAGAAACGACAGCTCTTGCTGGATCACACTGTGCCATTAAAACAGTTCCAGCCGTAACATCCTTTACTGCAATCAAAATGGTTTTGGATTTAGATAAAGGACACAAGGAAAGGAACAGGCAAGGAAATATTCAAAGAGAGGGAGTACAAAAGCTTTCTGGCTTCTCTTTTTCCGTTCAACGGTCACACCAGCAGTCCTGACCCTTGGCAGTGAGCTCTCTAGGAGTCTAACAGAGTAAGATGTCAGTCTGCCTCTGGTTTTTGTCAGACACTTTTATATTTACCATTTTCGTCCAAATAGAAGGTTATGCTTAGATATGGAAGCCCACATAATTCTTGAGCATACAGATGGCACTTCACAAGAAAATTTCCCTCCGTGGTGTCCTTCAGCAACTCAAACCACACTTGGAAGTATGATAATTTCAGATTTTGGGCAGGGAGACTCCTAGCCAGCAGCTAAGAAGGGTCTCAACAGTCACATTCCTCTTTTCCTTCCCCTTTTTCCTACCTTCTCCAAGATGCTGCCCCCAGCCCTAGCAAAGACAGAATATCCTATATAGAAATTACAGCCACATATGGTAAGAAGCCACAACGCACACAACTCATAAATTATTTTCCTTCTGATCTGCTAGCTCTTCAGGAGAAAAACTCTAATAGCTTGCAGTAGTGCCGGCAAACAAAAGTAGGCAGATTCTGGAGATGGAGCTACATTTGCCCTGCCAGAGAGCAGGAACAGGTTTCCCCGAATGATTTCAAGAGAAGAGAGATCCACGGAAGGAAGATCTACTGAATAATTAGACCAACACTTTCTTGAACACTGATCAGAGTTCTCATCTAGCTCCCTAAGGATAATGCACCATTTGAAAAGGCATCACTTAAAATACTTATCTTTCAGATTTGTGGGGAAGATCAGCAATGCAAACACAGAAATGTTATTCTCTCCATTCTTAGACAAGTATCGTAATTAATCCTGTACTTACATACAATGCTGGTTTGGGTTTTTGCTCTTTCCATCCCTCTAATTTTATAGTAAACTCCTTTTTCTTGTGCGTATAGGAAAGAAATTGTCTTTCTCTCCTGGAAAGGCTGCTCACAAAAGATTTTTGGCTATGACTGCTATGAAGTAAATAGAATCTGCACACCTCCTTTCAAAGGAAAGGTTATTTTTCTCTGTTCTGTCAGACAGCATAAATCCTTCACTTCCAGGGCAACAGATGACAAAAGACTAACCAGCAGAGCCACATATGAAATAGTATATTACTGAGAAAATAATGTCTCTTCACACAGGTCTGCTTCGCCCACATTTTTAACAAGACACTTGCTTAACAAGAACAAAAAACTAAGTTTCTCTACAACTGCAAAATGGACACCCAGGTTTTTGGATGGCTCTGCTAAGTGGCAGCAGTCAGCACCAGATTATCTGTTCAATTTAAGCACAAAATTGCCTTAAACATGCGAGATTTACCTTGTAGGCAAAGGTAGCTGAAATATAGACTCCCTGCATTCATTCTGGCAACAGCCTGGCCACAGCAGGAAGTCTGTCCTGAAGAAGTTTAATTCAGACTGATCATACACTGAGGTGAGTTCTTGACAGCCCTACTGAACAGTGGATGTAAGTCAAGATCCCAGGGCAGCCTACACCCTGCCTCACTCCTGAACAGAGTCCTGAGAGCCTACCACTCCAGGGAAACCCACAGCAGGAGTTCAGGCAGGAGCAGAACACACACCAACCTGCCTTACGACTTTGGACAAGTCAGTGACTGCAAATAGTATTTAGCTACAGAAGTCATGGTGCTTAATCCTCTAAGTAGAGTCTACTAGAGTAGTAATTATTAATATAATGAAGTAGCAAGGGTAATATGATCATCCAAAATTACTTACAAAAACATTAGCAAAGGCTGGATTTTATTAATTAAAAACATAGATTCTCAGTTCTCAGCTATTCAGAAGGAAGATTCTCAAGGCTCTGTCCTCCTTTTCCTACTGTTTGTCAGAACAGAGCTCGTAAAGGCAAGGTGCACATTTTATGGAGTCCAGCTCCCTACATGGATCTATTCAAAAGCTTTTTAGGAATGAATAGCCCAATTTCCCTGGATTTGATGACATCCCATGTTTGGTTTTTGTTACTTATGCCCCCTTCCATCTTACCTTCCTGAAAGTAAAAGTAGACTGCACATAGAAAATGAAGGGATACTGCACAGAATCAATCATTCGTCATGAGAAGCTGCTACTTTAGGGCTGACAGTGGTAGATGTGAGGATCTGAGAGGTATTCAAAAGCACTGATATGCATCATAGGATTTCTAATTTTTAGATAGAGACAAGCACCTCTATCCAGTCTATTAGGTTTATTCCTCAGAACAGCTGGCAGCCTTGCCAGTCACTTTTATCACCTGGGTTGGCCATTGCAGACACATACATATAGCAGGAGGTAACGACTTTGTTGAAGGTGGCAGTCAGATGAAAGTTGCCGTGAGTTTGCTATTTGTGTAAGGACAGAGCTGTTTGCCTGCCCAAATTGAAAGAATAAACTGAATTCTGAATTTATGCCAAAATGTTCTTGCCATTATACAAAATAAACATCAAACAGACAAGAACAACATTGTATTCTTAAAAGGCAAGCAAAAACAAACTTGCAAAGCACTGAAGGATGTGGACCATGATGTTCTATGGCCAATAAATAATCAAATTAAGTTATGAACTGAAAATGCTACTGGAACAGTATTTAACAGAATTTTAAAACACAAGGGAATGCCTTCAAAAGAGTAAAGTGCTTACTTTTTGGGTGACCAAAGGAAAATACAGGACTAGGGAAAGGAAACATGCCATTCGAAGGTCTGTACCCTACAGAACAGACAGCTATTTAAAAATATCTTCTGATAACATTTCAAAATAAATAGTTGAACACATTATAGCGTCAGACCTCTTATCTCAATGCAGTGTGCAGTGCAGTACTGCACAGAATAAAGCTTCTATTCAAAGAATAGATACTTGACAAAAAAGAACACTATGAATAACAGTTTCCTGGAGATGTCTTTGAGAACTTTTTTTTGTTTGTAAATTATTTGAAATAGTCCTTATATACTGAGACATTTATATAACCAGTCCCCTTCCCTGCATTCTGCAAAAAGCCTCAAATCACTGCTTGTACTCCTTGCAGAGTAAAATTCCATTCCTGTATTTTCCCAGTCCCTGAAAAATTATGCTGTTCCCTCTGGAACATAACACTTTGCTCTTCTGCCAACAAGGAAGCCATCAACCACCAGTCAGTTTTTCAGCTTCCCTTGGCTCATTCAGTGGCTCTAGACTGGTACCTTGCCATCTTCATTTTGCTCTTTGAACACTGATTGACATTTCTTTTTGAACACTGCTTCACCTGTGAAGCTCTACAGATATTTCATTGTTGCAGACAACCAGCTGCAATTTATGGATAGAAAAGATGTACTCCTTTGTGAAGAAATAATGTGGTTTTAATGTTTTACTCATTCTTTCCTTGAACGCTATCTGAAGACAGAACATCCTTCTTCTCTGCTTGGCAGCATTGGTTTTCTTCACACCAGCTTTGCCTTGGTTTTTAATCAGGATGGCAATATAGAATGTGGAGACAAAAGAGAAATAGAACTATGAAGATATGGAAACTGCACAACATCACAAAACTGAAAGAGAGTTGAACGTGCACCTTCCTATCTGTGCAACATCCAAGAACACTGAAGAAACCAGCACATTTTTACTGAAGAGCTGGCAAGAAAGTGCCGTAAATTCACCACAACAGGTGACAATGCTAGTCCAGTGCCTCCTTTTAAGGTGAGGAAATCAATTCAAGCAACTGCAGATCATGCTTGACCTCAAGAGCAAGTACACAGGTCAAAAACAATTCTCAAGGAAAGATGACAGAGGCAGTATGTAACAGCATCAGAAAGGTAAATTACCCCAAACAAATCTTTGATGCAATGGTTAAAAGGAAAACACTGGATACCTTATCCATGCAGATAATTGGGGAATTATTAGTTCAGAGGGGGATTAATACAGGTATTGTAAGAACAACAAAGAACCTGAATGGCAGACAAATCACATTATCTTTGAAAAAAAAAGCAAACCACTGAGCTCAAAAGCATGGGGCAGGCTACTCTGTGGTTTGAATTACTTATTCCCAGTAACTTCAATTCAGTGCCAGTTCATGCAGTGCTCTGGCAGGGCTGATTACTACAATAGTCATAGCAATTTCAGGGTTGCCATTCAACTGAATTACAACAGCAAGGTTAAAAAAAAAAAAGTCTTTGTGAACCCAATCAAATCCATATAGTTGTGATGTGACAAAGGAGAGACAAATAATCCAGAGCAATCGACAAGCACCTTGTCTATGCCTACAGAAGGAAGTGAACCAGGCCAGACAAGGTTACAGAATTCTGCTCCAGGGTTATACAACTATAGCATTAGTTCATTCATTTTTCTTCAGATGTGCAGCAGGCCAGGAAGCCTTTTGTACATCACAACTCTTTACTACTTTTTACATCTTTTGCATATTTATACTGAGGTGCCATCATCTTTTTCCCTTCTGGAAAAAACATTTTTTTTTACTCTGCTCTGGCAGTGTAAAAGAATCCTCAAGGTCAGATTTGCGATCCCTTAGGCCACCAAAGTAGGAACAAGGTGATTTTAAACAAATGTAAAATCAATTCATTCTGCATTTACTTGCACCCTTTAACTTCAGTCTTCAAAGCTTAATTCAGCCCTTTTCCTTTTCATTTGAACTTTTCAAGTCTTGTTTATATTTTTCCACTAACGAGAAGCTTAGATGATAGAATTACTATTCCAGGTCCCCAAAATAGTACAGTTAGAACACTCAAAAGTATGCTTAACTTTAGGCATGCATGTGAGCAGCCCTACTGACCTTGATATTCTCACATCTAATGCACTTTGTTGAACTGCAGCTACAAAGACGAGCTATCATGTTTCTTTACCACAAAAAAAAAGTGCCTTACTCTTCAGCTCAAGCACATAATCAATTGCTCTGTCTGGTGCCATTATCACAGCCAACCTTCCTTCCTCAAACGTTTTACACATGCATTGTATAGTGGCAGAGCAGCACAATAATAACAATAATAGAGTTATCAGTCTGTCTAAAGCACTCAGTAGTCTATAGGAACAATAAGCATCTCTGAGTACTGAATTATGAAAAATTCGACTCTTTATGCACTTGCATCGAGTACCAAATCCTCTTTTCTTTTGACAAGCTAGGAAAAGCACTTCTATCAACTTCTACCTGATATAGACTCAATTCTTTCAGGCAGTTTCACTCCAAACCTCTCTAACCTCTCCTTGATTGCCAAGCAGGGGAAGGTATACTTCAACCCTCTGCAGACCACTGAGGGAAGAGGAAGACGAGGGAAAAAATAAGGACTTGTTTCAGACATGACTTTCTCAAAGTCCACAGGTACTTAGAAACATAGAAAGAAGCTGTTCTAGAGATTATGAGAGTCAAGGAAAAGAAGCAAAACAGGAAAAAGACAGAGCTCGTCCAGGACAAGAGAAAGAAGAGTTGCAGACTGGAACTATTCTTACATCAAGAGAGACATTAAGAATCCTCCAGGCAAATTAAGGTGTATAAATATTTCCTTGATGTGTAGCAAACCTCACTGGATACCATGAGCATATATACAAACAGAAGAAATATTAAAAATAGGGATTTTGCATCCAAATCCACTCCAAACATTTAAGACACCCTGGACTGTAGTCAGACAACACTGGCCACTGATATACTGCCTTGTTACAGATCCAGTTCTTCAAACTACCTTCACCAGTAGCAAGGCCCTGCTCAAGGCAGTCTTTCTCTCACAAGACTGTACTGAGAAGCAGGGCTTTTAAAACACGTTCACCTGACAGCTATGATATATGCTAGCAAGATGGTAAGGTGAATATATTCAGGACCTGGTGACATTCCTCAAAGTCTTCACCCCTCAAAACAATGGCAAGATTCATCACACCTCCATACTCTGTTTGCTTAGCAAACATCTGCAAAGACTGAAGGAGTAAGAACAATAGCAACACTGCAACCTGCAGCATACAGCTGTGCTTATGCAATACACAAAGGCCAGCAAATTCATACTGATGCCATTCTGCAATTTGTTTAAAAAGCTTTGACTGCTTCAATAACAAAGAACAGCATTAAACATAGCATGGCAGGATCAAATGAATTAGGAACAATAAATCTGGCATTAACAGAATGAAAAGCAAAGTGACTGAAAAAACCTAATCCTCTAAGAAGAAAGTGTATTTGGCCACACAAGGAAACACCTCCCCTTATTTCTGCCAAAGGCAATGCCAATCCATACAACTACTGGGGTAATAAATTAAATCCATAATTTAATCCATAGAAGTCCATAAAAGTCTGGGTTAGCTCAATGACCTAGAAGAGTTTAACCAGAGAGCTGTACAAGACAGGCTGACAAAGGTGTGTGATACTTCTGAACTCTGGCATATCTACATAAGCACTTTACATCTGGAGAAGGCTTTCAAAGTAATCATAATCCTGACTTACCGCAGTTTTGTGCACATGCTGTAGCAGTCCTGAAGTGCATCACAGAGATGCTTCCAGAAGTTTTCAAGAGAAAGCACTGCAGACCCTTACTTAGTAACTGCTAGTGTGTGCCAAGCCCACAGGACTGAACCAGACCAGAGTTACCCTATACTGAAAAAAAAACCCAAACAAAACCCAAACCCCCTTATATTTAATGAGTTGTTGACAGGAGAGATAGCAAAGGCCTCTAAGGTTTTGTATTTCCAAAGCAGGGAACTGAACCTGACTGTTGTTACACCCAACAACACTCCATCTCAGTGTTTTAAAACCTTACTTGAAAAAAAAGCAAATATAGCAGAGGAAGAAATAGAAAGAATATAAAGGGCGAATGAACATGAATTAAGGAAAAATTAAAGAAAACTGTTTCCAGGCATATTAATATGAGAAAAATTAACATGTCTTCACAATGAAGGAGCTGACATTTTAAATTTTCATGCAAAGCAGCAACAAAAGACAGAACTTTTCAGTTTTTTATGTACTGCTCACCCTGTTACAGAAACTGGAAGTAATAAGAGAAATAAGCACTTTATTAGGAGAGGAGGCTAAAACTAAATTTAACCAGTATATAGAGAGGGATGCTATTGCCTGCTTAAGGCCAGCTCTTCTGCCACGCTCAAGAAGGCCAACAGCAGAGTATGCTAAGGGACTGTTTCAAAGTTGTCTCACAGTACTAAGAAACTTAAAACTTTATCCCACACTCTCCCACAGCATACTTCCACTCAGCACATCAGAGTGAGAAGTCTGGCAGTATTTAGCTGCCTTTCCCTGCCCATCCTATTACAGTTCAACAAGCTTCTTGGAGCAAAGACTGGGAAGAATGTGATGCTTCCAAATGCTGAAATCAGCATTTGTAAACAAAATGCCTGGGACAAAAGCAGGAGCCTTGACATTGCAATAGCCTTTGTCAATACCATATATATAACGGCTGGCTACTTAAAAAAAGAGATGGTGCTTCCCACCATAGCTCTTACTTCAGCTATATGTTACATCAAAGTGAAAATCCTACAACTTACCATTCACCAACCGATTTATACTCTAGACACAATTCCTTCTACCTTAACTAAGGTCTGGAGCTATCAGCATATAAGGAGCCCCAATTACTGGCTAGGGCAGAAAAAAACACCACTAAGACCTGGACCCAAGTTACCTGTGCAACTTCGATTCTGGTATTTCTGAGCATGTTCACGTCTGACTCTCAGCTTAAAGATATTTCTGCAATTTTCCTACCTCCCCCCACTCCTATACGCACTTCACTAAGTTTAAGTTTGGTTCAATTAAAGCAAAACCACAAACTTTTAATCATGTAGTTTCCCACCACCAGATTACATGTGTTTTGCAGAGCAGAGGTGTAAAAAGATGTAGCAGACTTGGGGAAGTGTTACTAAATGCTGTGACTGACTGTCATTTGCAACATTTGGTGTCTTCATTTGGTGAGTGAAGAAATCGGGAAATCCCAGAAATATAACTTACACAGCTTATTTTTTTTCAAGAGAGAAGCTCCTAGCTGTTATCAGGAAAGAAATACAAAGTAAATACAACTAAAACCCAGTTTGAATTTACACAGCGCATACAAAAGCATGTTAATTGCTTCATGTTAATTGCTTCCTTAATTTGAAATGAACACGCCTCTGACAACAGCAATTTTAAAAAAATCATCCTTGTTAACTGCTTTGTCACCTTGCTCAGTGCTCAAAGCATTTCATTAACAACTACTTAACTCTATACACACTATTTACATTGAATGCATATTTTGAACAAGTCTTTAAAAACTCATGGTCAAACTTGTTGACGTGTATTTGCATTGTATCCCCAATTTCCCACCATTTTGATACCTGCTAGCACATTCTGGAGCACAGCTGGTACTTTCAGAAAGCCAACTGGAACAAATACTTCCAGCAGCAATAAAGCATTCACCTTTCAGCCATAACCTGATAGTAAGTTGTTTGGAGGTTTTGCAAATGAAAATTTTCAGAAACCTACAGTCACTCAAACTGAGGTGGCCTTCCATAGGGGCAGCTAAAGGCACACCTCTGAATCCAGCACCGACACCTGCCAAATTTGAAGTTTCTGCACCAACCATGGATATATTAAAACAATTCAACAGAAATATTCAGTTTCAGACATTGAGAAAACTACTTGTTCTTACTTTGTTGCCACTAATTTTTTTTTACTTTTTTTCAGCCGGAAGAACGATCAAACACTAGATCAGGCTGCCAAGAGAATTTGCTGAATCTCCATCCTTGGAGCTTTTCAAAACCTGAACTGGACATAGTCTTAAGCAATCTCCTCCAGTCAACCCTGCTTTGAGCAGGTGGGTTGGACTTTCTTCAGAGGTCCCTTCCAGACCGAGAGCTTCTGCAATTCTGTGATACCAGACCAGATTTTAGATCTCAGATCTTCAAACTATACAGTACAAAAAGGACATAAACTCATTAACTTTGATAGAAGGCTTAAATGAAACAGTAATAAATGAATCTCAGACACTTCTGGCTCTCAGGAAGTTTAATTTCTCTGTTAAACCCAAGGGCAAGTGAGAACTAAGAAGGAAGAAATGAGATCAAGCAGAATTGTTGAACTAAATCATTTCAGTGCTTCAATTTAAACTAACTTTTCTGAACATACCTATTAACAAATTTCAATTTAAACTGCACAGCCTGACAACACTTCCTAGCTTTAGCTACCAAATATGGGAAACCGGGACAAGCATTCGTGGGATCAACAATCAGGAACAACAAGAACATTGCAGCAACAAGACAGGCAGGCCCAAACTGAGAAGACATTTTTCAGCAGCCTTTCAAAAACATACCTCGGTAGATCATGCAGCATGCTGGCATGAATACAATGCACCAGTCTCGTGCCAAATCATGTCTTTGACACGCCCAGCATGTTCTCAGAAGGGCCACCCTGGGCAAGAGTTAGCTCACCTAAATCTGATTTAAAAACGGACTACAACTGTCTTGTAATGAATATTCAAACCTACTGGTTTGTGCACATGGCCTCCAGCAAGACTAAATTATCTGCACCAAAGGGAGGCAAAAAAACCTCCCCTGTACAAATCTTCCTAGACTTCACACTTTTGAGTATCTTTGAAGCAAATTTACCAGACCTAACACATGATACATAGAACTGTATTAACACAGGGCAAAGGAGTGACCTCCTGGTAAAGTATGCCACTGTAGAAAGAAACACAAGATACACTGGCACAAAGGAAAAACACAAGTGCCAGTGCTACATTAAGCCCTGGTACCTGGACCTCACAAAAAAACTTCACTTTCAGCACTCTTAATGGTATCCGAGATATTCAGATAACAATTTGCTTTTCAGGTTAGGATTGCTTTTGGCACACTGGTATATATATTTTAACACCTTCACTGCAAATACACTGGTCTCTAGTCTCTTCTTGCACCAAAAAAGCCACAAGTGGATCCCTTTGTGCTTTCTGCATCACAGTATATACCCACTATGAATGGCACTACACATATTAACCCTGAAAAACAAAATGGATGTGGAAGCGTCACAATAGACAGGAAACTATCACTTCCTAGTGATATCCCTTGGAGAAAGTGAGGGGAGGGACATGTCAGAAGCATATTCTAAATTATTATTCTGGCTCTGATACCAAAACCCAAAAATTATTAGCTGAAGTACTAGCTGTGAAGCCTCTGGAAAATGTTAAGAGACTTATTGGGGCAGGAAAAATACCAGGAAATAAAACTTCTGGAAAATAGTCACACAGCATGACATTTTCCTCACTCATTAAATGCAATACTTAATATCCTCAGCTTTATTCGTATTTGCTCTATAAGAAGGAATAAATGCTTCCTTTAGAATAGAAAGTGTTATCCTAGTTAGTATAAAATTCTACTTTTAACATTATAGATGTTTGTGCTTACATAAGTACTAACAACCATCACTGCAGCAATGCCAAATGAATTTTAGATATATTTTTAAAATTATTACCAAACTGTAAAGCATAATGCAATAGAAATCACTAAAATTCACAGTAGTCAAAATGCATATGTGCTGAATGTTAAATTTAAAATTATAGCTCCTCTTCATGCACAATGACAAATTACTATTACATTCTACATTAGTGTCATTTTTGAGGAGCTGAAAGATCATGCTACTTATAATGATATAGACTGTGTCTTTAATTACAGCTAAAACTCTCAAGAAATCTCATTAATTATTGCAGAACCGATATATTAAAATCTTTTAGAGTAATATATTTTTCTTCCAAGGAGAGATACAGCTTGAGTAAATAGTATCATTACTCATATTCAGAATTCATTCTTTTGAAAGCTCAAATCACAGAAATTTAAATAATATTTAATGTCTTAGTTCTGCAAAGTACTTTCCAGGACAGTTAAGAATGTAAAATGGAAAATCCAAAATTCATGTTGTAAAAATATTTCCAGAAAACTACATGTAAAATGTGAAAAGGTAAACTGCACAATCTGAGGTCAGAGGAGGTCTACCCATTTTTACACTAGTCCCAGTTACTGTAAGTTTTAATATGAAGATAGCCATCTGCAAATTTAGGCTGTTTTACTGTGAAAAAGAAGACATAAGAACTTTTCTTCACATAAATATGATTTTTTTTTAAATGACAAATTGCAGAAGAATCACGTGCTGCATAGAAGCAGAATGACTGATACACTCACACCACGGACCCAAGGGCCTTTCTGGAATGGGCAGTATTAAATAACTGCAGTTAAACTCCAGATGGCTGTATTTCAAATTAGCCGGACAGCACGGTATACATCGTACACAGCAGATGTCAGTCATTACAACAGAGGCTCATTTTGGGAGCTGAAGTTAACAGTGCTTTCAACAAACTTGAGTCTTAACGTGGTCAATAGGAGACTTTGTCTTTCCAGCTTCCAGCCTGGACTGTGTGCAGGTGTCACGGATGGAGTAGCAGGAGGTGCTGCAGGGGTGGCATCTCTGAGAAAGCATATTGGGCTGTCCTGTGCTGGACACAGCCACTCAGGGCTGGCTCTGACACACCCAACGCTGGCCAAAGCTGAGGCCATCAGTGGCC
Organism: Machaerirhynchus nigripectus; assembly: GCA_013397975.1. Lineage (NCBI taxonomy): Eukaryota > Metazoa > Chordata > Aves > Passeriformes > Dicruridae > Machaerirhynchus > Machaerirhynchus nigripectus. The sequence goes on along the minus strand of VZRQ01006121.1, from coordinate 789,057 downwards.
GGTGTCTCTGTGCTGACGTACTTAAGAAAGGGTAAAAAACAATGCACAGCAGCTTTAAAAGAGGAGTGAGCACATGCAAAAGAAACTGTCCTGCAGACACCCAGGTCAGAGAAAAAGAAGAGGGAGGAGGTGCTGCAGGTGCCAGAGAAGAGATTCCCCCTGCAGTGCCAGAGCAGATATCCACACTGCAGTCCATGGAGAACCTCACATCACAGCAAGTGGATGTGCCCTGAAGGAAACTGTGGAGAGCCCACACAGCAGCATGTCTTCTGGCAGCTGTGGCTCATGGGGGACCATGCTGGAGCAGTCCTTGAAGGACTGCAGTCCACGGGAAGGATCCACATTGGAGAAGTTCATTACAGAATCTCTGTTACAGAATACCACAAGTTGGAAGGGACCCACAAGGATCATCAAGTCCAACTCCTGCCCCTGCACAGAACCATCCCCAGAAGTCACACCATGTGCCTGAGAGCATGGTCCAAATGCTTCTTGAACTCCAGCAGGCCTCATGCTGTGACCCCTTCCCCTGGGGAGCCTGTTCTAGTGCCCAACCACCCTCTAGGTAAAGAACCTTTTCCTAACATCTAATTTAGTTTCTAATAATCTGATCTAATTTTAATTCACAAAGGACTATAACCTGTGGGGAAGGAACACGCTCTAGAGCGGTAAACAAATTACTATGATGATGACTAACAGGTCTTAGTCAGGAAACCCTGAAACAGACAAAACCCATCCAGGAAACCCTGAAACAGACAAAAACCATCAAACCACAGCTCACATGTAAAGTAAACTGAGGGTACTGGATCAATTTAAGAATTTTTCTTAAAGAGGAGAAGGCCCAGTTCTTTTAGTCTTCTTTTAGCTTTAGGATTAGTAAACATCTCAAGACTTCACTATCTACTACATGATTAACACGAGACTTGTTATTCAAACAACTGGTGATACCAAAAAAAGTCTACACATCCATTAGCACTGTGTAGGTTTTCCTCAGGTCTACATATCTGCATCTGTTTATTCCCAAACAGACTCTTGGTTCACCATTCTGATAAACAGCACAGAAAATACTAATCCTGTACTGATGAATATCATTATTCAAGGCAATACAGATTTTTTTGGGTTGGTTTGCCAGCTTCCTATGATCATTGGCTCCTTTATTTTCAGGAGCATAGAGAACAGCACTTCTTTCTACTAGAAATAAAGTTATTGCCTGTGTCTAAAATGGTATTTTTATGAAATTTCAAGGTAACAGTACTGTCTAATGATTCTAATTAAGCCCACTGCTACTTTGCTGTAAATAATATGCAAATATCAACACGTAGTTTATAAATCTTAGGCAAGCTTTACTGTTGTCCTCTGGCTTGTCAGGTCTGCCTGTCTTTTCTGTGTGCCAGCAAATAAAATGGTTTGTGGAAGGCAAAAGAGATGCCTAATTTTTAGAGGAACAACCTCTAGAAATAAGGTGTATCAAACAGAAAAGTGAAAAGAGAATAAGAAGGGATGAAGGGAATACTCTCAGGGTCCTCTTGCAATTTCTAACCAAGTGAAATCTGTGACAACCATAAAGGTACTGCAGGGATCTGAGGAAGGTGCAGGGGGAGAGACCTGGCGACATGAACTTGGCTGTCAGTTTGTTCCTTCCAAGGTTTGGACTTTGTCAGGATGATCAGTGCTTGCAAGTTTAATTACTATAGGTGCAACTTTTTAGTACTTACCGACAAGGAAAGCTTTGTAGAAACTTCCTTGGAATAATTGTATAAAAGATAATGGACCTCAGGTTTTAATAAGGGAAGTTTCAGTTGGTTTGCAGAGATGGACCATTACATTTATGGGTCAGTTAAATACCAGTGCTATCTTATTTCTACTTCTAAAGACTTTGTCCAGACTTAACACAGGTATCGTCAACCCGTGTTCTGTAGAGCCTAGGGTACCCTTCCTAACACCCAAGCTCTCCTAACTCTCACAGACTCAGCTATATAAATTGCCATTTCCAAAGGAATATGATTGGGGATATGAAAACAATTTCCCAATTAAGTGCTAAAAGGAGACAGCTAAAAACTGCTTGCTCATTGACACAGTGCTCTTCAGCCAGCATATAAACATGCATAGAAGCACGGGAGATCTGAAAAGGAAAGAATTAACTCACAGGTTCTCTTCCATGTCCTCAAAGAGAAAAGTGAAAGTACCTTGTGCTCCTTTTATCTGCTGGATAAAGGTGAGGGAGCTGATTTTGTTTTATTTGATACAATAGTTCTTGTTCACTGATACAGCTTGAGTTTCTCACTTCTAATCTAGGCTCTAACTCTGCAATTTGCTTCTTGTGATCAGCCCTCAAAGATCAAACTCGGCTAACCTAATCCCAGAATTTCTGTTGCCAAAATTCATTTTCCCAAGCTGTTTAAAGGACTAATACATGCAACAATGAAAAATACATGAGCCACCTATGGTCTAATGAGTACTTAACATTATGGAAACACTTATCACCCAAAGCAGCAGGATCTGTGGAGTCTGAAACAAAGCAGCAGAGAAATAAGCTTATTATCCATAAGGAGGGAAGCCTAATCTTAAAATATTTCAGACTAATAAAATATCAGACACAGCCTACTTCTGTTATAGAAAGGAAATTATTAGACTACAAAAATTGCAACACAGGATAAAACCCTTTTGTCCAAGTTTTGGGCCTGTAAGCTGTTGCAAGGAAGAGTAAAATGCCTCCAATGTCTGTAAATGGTATCTACAACATACCTGAAACAAGTCTCAGGACTCTGCCTCTAAATTAGCATTGAAAACTATTATTCTGCTCTGAACTAAAGTGCAGCTGTCTTTGTGGGACAGGAAAAAGCATTGTGGAAAACAAAGGTTTCAGATACATACTAAATATTTTGGAGAGATAATCAATAGCACAGCACACCTACTTTATGGTCTCCTGTTTTCTAATTCTAGTTCTGGAAGTGTTGCAACATAACAGAGTATTATTTATTAATGCATTTCCAAAACAAAAGGGTTTTGCTTAACCTATATTATAGCTTGCCAAATGCATAAAAGATTTCCATTAATAATGTGGTACCAACTCAAAATTTTTTGTCTTCGTGCAAGACTGCCAATAGATTAATTATTATGTTAAAATTAGAAACTGTTCAATGCTACCAAGCAAGTAAAACACTTAATCATACAGTTCTTTTAAGCATAAGAACGGTTGCATTGCACTACAGGGGCAAGTTATGAAGCATACGATTAAATGCAACTAAATTGGGTACAAATAACAAAAAATGTAGTTTTGAAATATCTCTAAAGCACACTTGAAACAAATGGGCTTGTGAGACGTGAAAAACAGTCTTTTTTGTCAGAGTTTGTCTTTCATGTATGGAAGATGTAGAGATAAAGGAAGGCCACAGCTGTTGCATTTTCAAAGACACAGATGACTTCTTATTTCCCAGTGAGGTCATGCTTTTGTTAAAATCACCTCAAAAAATACTATGCAGAGGTTTAGCATAAAGCTTGATAGTAAGTTAATTTTTGCTATGTTATAAACTTTGAACCTTCACGCAAGTCTGATAAGCAGCCACATATAAATGACAAATTCAATCTAATTTCAGAGAAAACTCCTATAGCTCAGAAAGAATCTTCATTGTACATCCACAAGAGACTGACAATAGCCCTCCTACACAGTAAAATCCTATTCCTTCCCTACCCTTGGAAAAGCAGTAAAAAACCAAACAAACAGAAAACCCCAACAAAAAAGCAGCAATTATCCTAATCAAGTAGGCAAGGATGAACAATAAGCACGAGAAGAAATGGTCCCCCGCCTAGATATAACAACCCTAGTAATGAGAGAAGACTTTTTTTTAAAAAAGAACTCTTGAACTTTAGAAAGAAAAAGCAGCAATGTTCATTTCTACAAAAAGAGACCACAGATATGGTTAGAAAAAAGGCTATTGTTCTGTGTCCCCCTTGTGCTGCTTGGAGTAAGGAGAAATAAACACAGGAAGATTTTCAAAGCCTCTGGTATGCCCTTGAATTATCAGAGGTTCCTGCCAATGCCTCTGTGAAGAACCACATGCCCAAAGTGGAAAACTGCACTGCAGTGATGGCAGGAGGCTATGGGAGAAAGCTAAAGAGGAAAGAGATCCCATGTTAGTCCCAGAATTTGACATGTGAGGCCCCATTTCTACAGGGAGCACCAAGCCAAACATCTTGCAGCTACGAAGTATGTTGGGCAGACAAAAAAGAAGCTGACTCACATCATCACATATGGTTTGAAGGGCAAGTTCTGCCTTTTCGTATCTTAACACAACACTTTCACAAACAACCATCATGGATAATGCTCGAAGTTAGTTAAAAGCTCAACCACACTCTCTACAGCTCAGAAATTTAACTGCAATTTTTAAAGAAAAAACCCACCATGTTTCTTTGTTCATGAAGACAATAAAAATAGAAAATGCTATATAATGGGTCTGCATGCTCATCACTCTGATGGGAAATACTTTGACCTGCATTATTCCTTTATACCCACATATCATACTTCTAATATAACTGCATGCAGAAAAAAAAAAAAAAGACCTTTTACAAGTAACTTGCTGCATTTTATGAAATCTGGAACAAGATTTTATAAAATGTCTACTCATTTGTCTACTCACAAGATGCAGGCTACAGCCACTGCCTTCATGCCACCCATCATACCCCAGAGGAGAACAGCACCCACTGAGACCTTCATTGGAATGGTCTCCATCTTCCTTCCACCTACGGTAAGCATTGTGGCCCTGCTTCAGTATGTAGCATTTAAATGTCTGAATAAACCCCAGCTTAATGCCAGATCTTTCTTGGATCATAACTAGAGTGGCTCAGCATCTGGCAGGATTGAGACCTACGGATATATGCAAGAAGAAATTAGAAATTTCCATTTGAATGCTAGTACTTATTCTTCCCAGTGAAAACTGAGGTATAACAAGTGATCTCTCATCACACAGAAAGAGTCTTGATTGTTATTTAATGATCACAACGAATAGTTAGAAAGCATGAAATGAAGCTAATAAATCTTCTGTTGAGCCTGACATTTTCAACAAACAAAAGTACTCAGAGTTTTCAAAAACAGTTCCATCCAGTTTTCTTCATCTTAGAATGAATTTTCCATGTTCTTCAGTTAGAGATCCACATATTGGCACCACACAAATTAAACCGAAACACCCAGCTACTTGAACACTTTTTTAAGACTTCTTTTTAGTGCTACCTATACAATATAAAATACATTGTATTCTACAAAGTTCAAGGTCGGGCATCAGCACTATCCATCACAGCATCTGTTTGCCTTTCAATGCTAAATTAGGAAATTAGACAAACACTACAGATGTAGAGTTCTTCCTTTCTTATTGCAGCCTCCTAGGAGGATAGAAATACAGTTTGGTTTGTTTGGGTTTTAGCATTTGTAAGCTACATTCTATTCTAAGTAAAGGCAAGCTGGGGATGATTTTTATTTGACAATTAAGTAATTTAAACAATTAATTAAACAATTTAATTTTTTAAAAAATAGTCAGTCATCAAGACTGCTTTTTCTTTCACCCCTGCAAACAGGAAAGATAGAAGTTCACCAGACTCCAAACCCTGTAATTTCAAACTTAGTAGTCAGTACTTATGCTATTTGTGATAGCTTGAATGAATCAGTCAGTGAAATGACTCCTTATGTTAACAGAAACTTAATTAATTCATAAACCTGTAACACTAAAATACCCATTCAGAGAGAAGCGTATTTCTAGAAGCCTCTTCATGTATCAATGAAAAACAACACTTGTGACTTCAACTATGTAAAAATGATACTGCCATTACCCAACCCCAGAAGTGCCAAATTTTTGTTGATACTATAAACACACATGCACATATGTGAAAATACAGCAGAAGCAAAGCAGTTCTATTTCAATCTTATATGTGGGACACTCTTTAAGTAGAGATATATGTACCAAGACTCCACATTTACACTCTATATAATGCCATAGTCAACTGTAGAGGGGTATCTGGAATATTTCTAGAAAGAAAACAAGAGTCTCTTACAGATTCAAACTATACTCTGCAACCTGTCCAATAAGGAAGAGGTTACAGCCATTCGCTTTAGATTACCTTCCTCCCCCTTCCCTTCTCTCCTCCATGTATTGCCCCTTCAACAGAACAAGTCATGTGCATAGCCTCAAGTGTTTGGACACCGGGCTCGTGTCATGGCACAAAAGATGCACATCAGACCTGTGGTGCTCGGCCTGTGTGATGGTATAAGTAACATGAGAATAAGTATAAGCTTCTTGTACCTCATCCATCTCTGGAAAGTTTTGTATCTCAAACAAAGCTCTAACCCATGGCCGTATGAAACAAACTGCATCTGAGCCTGCTGAATCAGAGCACCTCATCAAATAAGTCAGGTCAATTCCATTTCCATTACGTATTTCTACAATTATAAAAGTTCTCCATGCCATGAAATTAATTTTGAAAGACTTCAAGGTAGGTGGTCTAAGCACAGCACCACATGAAAGCAAAACAAGCTTCACCCAAGAAATGACTCTTTACAATAAACCAATTGTAGACGGAGCTGGTAGCATTTCTGATAGCTGCTAGGAAACTAAAGGTTACTTAACAACTATGATTTAAACACTAGTTCCCAATTGTAATTCTGCCAACTTTGAATCCCTCAGGCTGACATTCTTCCTGCTTATCTCAATCTAGTTTTTTTTAATTATAAATTCACCACATCTGTAAGACAAAGAGTGCTTGTGCTGTCCACAAAGCTCACATAATGTTTTGTGTATTTGAATAAACTATAGAACTCTTCTACTCTCTTTGAAAGGAAACTTTAATAACTAGTTATTTTAGAAGAGAGACTTGAATGACCCAAGAGTTCTGCCACATTTCAAATTTAGAAAAAATGCCTAGTATGGCCAACCTGATAAATCCAAGTCCATCTGTTGAAACTGTTGAAGACGACAGCTTGGATCACACAGATCCAAGGAAAAGCGAGTAGATACCTGGCAAATAACGGACAGGAAGAAAGGAGAATGCTGGGGAAAGTCTAAAAAAGGTGATGCTACAGGGGTCTTTTTATATTAAAACACATTCCCCTCCAATATCTGGTTAACTTTCCATGCATGCTAAACTTGCCCTGCATATAGTGCATTCCACTAAGACCATACCACTTTCACAGGATCCCTGACTCACTCTCTGCATTCAGTATTATGAATAAGAACAGCACAACAAACTAAATCTTATCTGCAGGACACCTGCTTTACTTATAAATGGGAAACCACATAGGAACTGCTGTAAGGAGCAAACTTAGCAGCAGAGTCCAGTGCACACCATCCATCAGAGCATCCTAGGGTAAAATGGGATATCCAAGACAAATACATACGGTGTGCTTCAAGCCCAGCAAAAGAGCAAGACAAAACCTGGGGCGTGGAAGTTGCAAAGAGCTTCAAACAAACCCACAGAGCACTGTTACAGTCTTGAGTATAAATTGTCTGATCTAAGAGAGAATTTTCAAGTCCCTTTAAATTTCAAAAGTATTAACTCCTTGGCAAAGTCCTACACTTGAACTTAAATTACATCAAGCACATGTGTAGCAAAGTTAAAGGGGAAACTAAGTTTCTGACCCAACAAGGTACCCCGTGCTGCAGAGAACTCGAATTGCATCCTGTGCCCATTACTCATCACGGCAGGAGCACTTCTCAGGTGGCAAGAACAAGCCCACTCTCACCACAACAAATTTGGTGCAGCAGCTCTGTACAGAAAGAGTGCCGAGCACAGCCACACTGTGCAGTCTTGATTCCTCCCCAGAGCACAGTCATCCATCCTGTTGCATGAGGCAGTGGGGAACAGTAAGCAGTCTCATAAGAAAGCTGTGTCCTAACACACGCATAAAAAGACAAAATTAGGATTGTCTGCCTCTCCCATTTCTTAGTCAGTATATTTTCCTTACGCAACATTTACATTCTTTTCAATTCATCTGTTAAACCTGGAAAAACATCATCTTAAGTGTTCTGTCCATGAATTTACAGACTCCACAGATTTCAGCTGTGACTGGCTCATCGCTTTCAATATTTAAATGAAGAAAACAACTATCAAAGACTGCTCTAGAAGCTACAGTACAAGATATAAAAGCAATGAGAGCTTTTGTATGCAGGAATTTTCCTGCTAGCTAAAAATTCTTTCGTAAGGGTTCTATACTTGCTTACAGATTAAATTACATATTAAAATCAAGCATAATACACAAAACCGACATTAAATAGTTAAAATGGCAGCGTGGCTATCCTATTTACAAACAGAACCAAATAAATGAGAAGTTACATGATATAACACTCTCCATCCACTCAATTCTTATCACTGCATCCGGCTTATTATCACATGCAGTATACAGTGCGAAAAGGCCATTATGGTACAATAATCCAGGAAGGTTATCCATGGACAATGGAAAAATGTAGTAGAGATCAAAACTGTATTTGGTCTTAAGACTGGCAGAAATTGCTATGAAAATCAAAAATGTACAACATAGGATATACAAAAAAAAAAAAACCACCAACAAACAAAGCCTAAACTTAACAATGAACTAAATTACCTAATCAACGTTTAGAGAAGAAAAAAAAAATCAATAAAGTAAAAGATAGGTCAGTGCTCAAGGCAGAGCAACAAAAAGATGAGTGCTCTGATGCACCATGGAAACAGAAAGGCTTCTTACATGTTTCTGCAATTATTTTTCGTAAGGCAGCATGAAAAATATATTTTGGATTCTTTACTTTCAAGCTGTGGAGATCTTATTTGTTATTCTGTCCATATGAATAACAACAAACCCTGTGAAGAAAAGCTTTTTTTCAGTTTGACACTGTAAAATTTCAGTGTGAAGTATAGGCTAAATAAATTCCTGTACATTAGGTTTCTGAAAGCTTTCAAAGCATCCACAATTCTATGTAACAGCAGAACTGAGAAACAGAAAACAAAAACACTTGATTTAGGTGTTCTGTGCAAACTGTGAAAAGATAATTTGTTCCTCTGGCAACTGAAAGAGTTTGATTCCATTTGAAGAGTAAATATTACTGAACTGTTATAAGAGTAAAAAGAAAAAAAGAGTGAAAAACCTTGCCAGGGGGATGGTGTAAATCAAAACCATGCTTTTCATAAAAACACCAATCCCAAATTCCACAGTGCCTTTTGTTACTTGACTACCTACACAACAGACTACAGACTTTTAACTCCTTTGCTAAATTGAGGTTACAAAAAAGAATGAAAAGTTGCCTGATCTAGGCTGACAGCCACATTCCAAAGAAGCCACTTCAAGATACACATCTAAGCTTAAATAAAAGATAAGGATAATAGCACTTAACTCTAAAATATGGAGCGGGAGGAAAGAGAGAAGCTCTCATTATCCTAAATTAAGCCCTATGAAACAAGCATCCAGACCTGAAGTTACAATAAGAGGAAATCCAAGCACATTGAGGCATGGAAATGGACTTTAGGCAGCAGAACATACACACCAGTTCACATACATCTTTGCACAAGTCCCTCAATAAGAGATTAAAGAAATTATGCAGTTATGGAGTCAGAATCAAAATACCTCAGACACTTAAAAGCTGGAATAAATTGTTTCCTTTAGGATAAAATACACTGCAACTTGTGTTAAATAACTTACCACATTGAAGGAAATATTTGAATTATTTAATTACCGGAGAAAAAACAGCAGAAGCTAGAAGGACCTAAAAGAAACCGAGGGAATGAGCAACAAAATGGAGTAGTGACAAAGCAATAAACACTGCATGCATAATATAAATCACCTAGATTTGTGCTGGAATATAAACCACAAACTTCAGAATTCGGAATTGCTTTAGAGGCTCCCATAAACCATTTAGCTCTTCTGCAATCAGAGAGGTAATAAAAAACAAACTTAGCATGAATAAAACCTGGAATAACAAAATGCCATGAAAGCTATTAAATCATCACTCCAGAAGTCAACTGGATGCTATACCAGAGCACAGTGCTCAAATCAAGACACGTCATCTTGAGATAATAATGCAGTGCAGGAAAGCGCAAAGAGAACCAGTGATCCCAGCAGTACCACCAAAATGCCACTTCCTCTTCACTGAGGTGAAACTTTGTATGCCCACATTCTAAAGATCGAGAACTGCTCTTCTTGAAGAAGAAACGTAGCAGAAGTGCACATCAAGTATGGCACAACATCTAGAACAAAGAGACGACTGTTTCTTCCACTTTCCTCTCAATGAGGAAAAAAAGGAAATGTGAAATAGAACTGAAATGTGACCATGCCAGAACTGAGAGAAGAGGGCATTTAATTCCTGGCTTGCTAAGCAACCCATGCGCTTTTGTCAAAGAGGAAAGTGGGAACTAGACCACACAATAAATGAGATTTTTTAACACTACACATTTATAAATACATCAAGGTAGTTATCACTATAATATTCGCTAAAAAACAGAAGACAAGACTTAAAATCCATAGAGCTAAAGCTTCTACATGATGGTCACCAAAATGGTAGCCTTCATGTTCTAGGTCTGTGCCACAAGTACCTTTTGCCCATACCTTTCCAAAGACTGAAAGAGCAATGGCCGCAGCATTCCCAAAGGAAAGCTGATATTCCTCATAGTGCTCCAGAAAGTAAACATAGCAGATCACCACGGACTCCAACATGTAAAAGCATCACATGGCACTCATACCAGTGAACTAGAGCATATGGTTTATTTCCTCCTGGTAGGTCTTGGTAAAAAGGAAGAGCAAACCTGCCTGAATGCTTAACAAGTAAGATTCACAAAAACATACATTCAAACAAGTTCTGGAAAAGGCTCTTCAGACCTCTTGCTTCAAGATGGGCGTGAACTGCTTATACGAAATAAGGTGAACGTTTTCTGCAGGTCCAGGATATTCCTCAGCTGCTGGATTTCTTGCTCTTTTCTCTAAGGCAGCAGATCCAGTGTCAATGTCAGAAAGGACAATGACCTAGACAAGTGGATGGCCCAAACCATTCTAGCAGCACCTGCCCTCCTTACCCTGAAATCACTTTTCCTTTTGTACTGATGTTTATTATACTGTTTTGTAAAGACAGAAGCTAAACCTTGTCCAAATGATCTGATTCAGCACACACTATGTAAGAATTAGATCAGTTAAAGGAAAGGGGGAGAAGGTTGGCAGCTCCCAAAATGAAGTGCCATTGTCTGTTGGGAACAATATCCTGAGAGTACCCGGAAGGAAATAAGACCAACCCAGAAGGAAATAGTTCAGGATTTGAGACAGTCAAGCTGTAATTGTGCCACAGGAAAAACAAAATTAACTCAAACTAAAATTTCTTCTCTTGCTGCTATTTTTAAAATGGGTAAGTTGTACCTAAAATCCATTTTCCATACTCTGAAGTTCAGTAAACTTATTGTAGTGAAATACCAGATTTTTCCCTTCTTTGCAGGCAAATTATGCATAAATAGCAGTTCACTTCAAAAAGAATTGTGCAAATATATTTCAGTATATGAACTATGCTCCCCGCTTCAATTAAAAAGTTGACATGACAAATAGATGAAAACATGAATCCTCATTAACACCTCTAGTACCTTTAGCCCAGCTATACTTTCACTCATCAAGCTGTCCTTCACATCCAAAAAACTCAAGTGAGAAATGCTCAATAGGACCTAAGGCACTTTGTTTGTAAAAGACATTATTTCCATAGTAAGCAGGAAGATCAGAGTCTTGTTTAACTTTGAAAATTGATTCTATTAACAAATAAGACATTATTTCATACCTAAGAAATCTTCCTTTAATCTAGAGATGCAGCAATTTTCAGACTTTTTTTTCCATTTTCATCTGTTTCAAGGGAGTAATCCTTGAAACCAACAAAAACCAACCCCACAAAACACTAGCATGAAGCAGACAAAAATATATTATCCAACAAAAATGCCTTCAGCTCCTGCTAACTGCTCCTTTGGAAACTGCTCAAGTACAAAGAACGACCATTCACATAAAGAAAACACTTCTGAATAGCAGACAGTATGGGGAGTAAGTGGCAAGAAAGCATCACTGAAAAAAAAAAACCACCCAAAATATCATTCACATAAATCATTAACAATATTGTTGGCTCGTCCTATACTGTACAGGGAAGATATAAAAGGATGTTAATCTTTAAAGAGGCAATAATCAGGGAAAGAAAATAATTAAGACTAATATGACTTGTAGTGCAAAAGCTCCCAAAGGCCCTGTTCTGGATGGGAGTGCCACAGTGCTATGTACAGCAACAAAGATGAGTCCCCATCTCAGAAACTACACACCTCAAAGACAATTAAACTAAACTAAACTAAACTAGGATATTAATCTGATGTCTTTAACAGCTCTTAGATGTTCTTAGATGTGATATGTTTTTGGAGCCTGTAGTACCACTTCAGCCTAGAGAAAAAGAGGATTAGAATCCTTTTTCTGACAACATGATTCAGGAACAGTATGGGATGGTAAGTAAGAAGAAAGAAAATATTCACCCTCTCAAACATGAAGTGGTTGGTTCACATAAATGCTGCTTATCCTGCAAAAGGACGAAAGTAGACTGCTTTCTAAGTAGTAAAAAGCAGATTCCTCAATTACGTAACTTTTTTTCTTTTTTAAAGAAGCTGGTATTGGGTGTTTAATTTCTATAAAATTCACTTTATTCTACAAAGAAATTTTCAATCAAAGTCTATTTCCATCAAAATATTAGCCTTTCATCTGCATTATGTGTCCTTATAAAACCCATATTTTAAGAGGATGTTGCAGGAAAATGGCTGGAAGTCATGCCAGAATCTACTGCATTACATATCCTTTCTGCAATCCAGGTGAAAAGGAGAGTATACATTATTCTAGACTGGAAGACAGAAAAGAACAAGTCATTGTGGATTCAGCATTTGCTGCCAGAACAGCAGAAATGCTTTTTATGCGGCAGGAATTTCCCTTTTAAAACACATACAGAATTCTTTGTCAATTTGAAAAGGTCTAATCAATTTCCAATAAGTTTTCTCCTTACTTTAGCTGCCTTGGAGGTCAAAGGGAGACTGTAATCACAGTTCATTCGCAAAGCAATTAACACAGATGCATGAACCTATGCAAATACTTAGTCAAAAAAGTTTTAAGAGGAACCCGTGTTCTCAAGAGTCAATACAGCAGCAATGTGGAAAAGTCTGTTATGGTCATACAGCCCGTCACGCTTCCTATGAGGAAAGGCTGAGAGAACTGAGACAGTTCAGCATGGAGAAGAGAAGGCTTTGGGGTGACTTAATTGTGGACTTCCAGTACCTGCAGGGAGCCCACAAGAAAGATGGTGAGAGACTTCTTACAAGAGTGTAGAGATAGGACAAGGGGAAATGCATTCAAACGGAAAGAGTCGGTTTAAGTTGGACGTTAGGAAGAAATTCTTTACTGTGAAACTGGAGCAGGTTGCCCAGAGAAGTTCTGGATGCCCCATCCCTGGGATATGTTTAAGGCCAGGTTGGATGGAGCTCTGAGCAACCTGGTTTAATGAAAGGTGCCCCCTGTCCACAGCAGGGGGGTTGCAACTAGATGATCTTTTAAGGTCCCTTCCAACCCAGGACATTCTATGATAGACACAGATAGAAAAAGGAATCCAAAATAACAATGAGAGCAGCCTTGACACACATGCTGCTTAAAGATGCAAATACAGTAATGAATTATAGACTGTGTTTCACTTCCAAAAGCTCTAAATATGAGCATTCCCGAAATCCCACCATTCAATACTAAATACTGAAAATTAAGTTAATATATCTTACTCATCCTTAATCCAGTAATACCTTTAAGTTCTGATGCACCTAATTGCAAAGCGTTGCTGTAGCTAAAGATTATCCCCAGCCAGATAGATCCTAAGAAATCCCTTAAGCCCCCTTTTTCCAGAGGGATGAAGCAAGACCTGAAGGTAACAACATACGGAAAATGCATGAAAAATAGCAGCCTAACAGAGATCCTATAAAGCAAGGCAACATCCAGAAAAATAGAGCACTTAATAGCTAGCTTCCATTTAAATAACATCTCCAGTGTTAGGTTTTTCAGTTACTGTGCATTACATGGCAGCTACAGCCTGAGTCCAGCCCTGTTTGCACAGCTTGGAACTCAGGTACACAGCACAGAGCCCAGCGTAGCCAAGAGCCACCTTGAGGACAAAGCTGATAAAAACAAAAGCTGATTTTCTTGCTGGGAAGAACAAACACATACAAAAATGATGTCTCTTTATGAACAACTAAACACATATATAGCCCCACGTATGTCTACGTGCACAACCTGGTAACATTCACCGGCTGCAGATGGCTTCAGTCACTGCTGCTGTGTGTGAGGCATTAGGGGTGAGCCCAGAGACAGGCACTGGCTGCATTTCACAGGATGTTCTCAGAGGGCTGCTTTGAATCCATCTCCACTTGTTTGCTATGACACACTGCCCTCTCCCCTGCCTGAAGCACAAGGTGATCTAGTGCCCAGAGAAATCAGCGGAGCAGACATGAGGTCAGAGACTTTCCTCATCTCCTACTATCCTCTACTGTCCTGAAGTTGCATAGCCTGAAGAGTAGCCTGGGGCCTGTAACCCCCACGCTGTAGGTATGTCAAGTTCCTCAGACTTAAATGTCATGTATCCTTTAACATTTCTGAGGTACCTTGACTCCCTGGTGCCCTATCTTCAGCATCTGTACAACTGTACCCATTAACAGCCAAAAGTCAGATTAACCTGCTTAGCACAGCTAAAATTAGTGTTAACACTGTAGGAACGTGTTTAAATTTGACACAGAGTAATTAAAGTAAATCATATGTATTTAAAGTACACTGTTCCAAAGGCACTCTCAAATCACTGCAGCGCTGTAGATAATTACGTATAGCACTCAGTGCACTGAAAAAAGAAGATGAGGAAATGTTCTTGACAAAGTGAAGGGAGCTAGTGTGCTCTGAACATAACCTGAAGAAAGAATACGAGTGTTGCATAGCACATAACCTATAAATTAAGCTGTCAATGAAAAGAGAGAGAGAATAGGGGAAATAAAGGCAAAAGAAAAACAGCTATTCCTTCAAATGAACCTCAGCTGCTGAATCCCTTTCTATAAATCTAATTGTATATATTTTAAAATCCAGTATTACTTTGTTCTAAACATTATTTCCTAGATGTCAAAATCAGCACAGAGGACCATGTATTTCTTGATACTGACTTGACAGGCTACTATATTATACTTTTCATGCTTACTGGTATGCCACAACAGTTAATTTATAAAAAAACAAAATCTGTAAAAAGAAAGTTTTATCTGGAGAATATTTTCATGAAACATTGTTTTGCAGCTAAGAGCCCCTAAAAAAGAAAAAAAACTGGTAGATGAGAAAGGGTTCAACCCAAAATGACTAATGAGGAAGAGGAAGGAAAGAGCAGCATGTGAATCTGCAGCAAAATCTAATGTAAGTATTGATCTCTGCAATCAGTAGCAAGTTGTCTTTCAGATCACAAGTACTTTTATAGTTACACAAACGTCCTTGCTTGTCTAACAGTGAAGGTCTTGAAACAATTGACCTGATTTTTTTTCCTATTTTTTTCAGAGGCTAGGGGATCCTGTTCAGTCTGTCTATTGGGTATGAATTAAAAAGAAAAAAACCAGAGAAATACAGTAAATAACAAATGATATTATAACAGAAAATTACAGCATTAGTATAAGTAGAATAAGCAAACCTATAGCAGCACAGCAGATTAACAACAATTACATCAACGTGAAATCTGGTAAAAGACAGTTTTAAAATGCTCTTACACAATAGAAAATCTGGAAATGCAGAAGGCTCTTCTGATACTGAACTTATACACACAAAATAAACTCAGGTAATGCTACTGAGAGATGTATGCATCTTACCCGTGAGTACAGCTTTTGCTGAAGGGTCTGCCAGATCCAGTGCAGATTTCCCATCGGTGTTCCGAATGTTTGGATCAGCTCCGTGCTGCAGCAGCACTGTGCAGGGAAAGCAGAAACAGTATCTTACCTCAGGTATACACAGGTTATTTACTGTTAAGTGTCTCCTCGGCATGATGAAGGCATAAACAAACATTGCACTATTTTCTTTCTTTTTCCTTCTGGTTCTTCTCCCTCTCTGTCTCTCTCTCCCTTTTTTTTTNTTTTTTTTTTTTTTTTTTTTTTTGGTTAAGCACTGCAGCAAAGGATCTTCTCCAGACTAAGGCTAAGTTGGCAAGTTAAGATATAGTAAGACCACATGACTTTGCATGATAAACATGAACCCCAAATCTCTTGTAATAGTCAGGTTTGGGTTCCGCCTGACAGCTAGCTGGTATGCTGTGCATTCACTGACTCACACTGGGAAGTCTGCTGTGGAACCTGCTTCTGCCTTTACTACCACTACTGCTGCTTGTTACCGCTCCTGTTCCTTTTCCAGCTGAAAATCCCAAGTTATCCCGCCTCTATAAATCAGCAATACTCCAGCCTTTCAGTGGCTCATCACTTGTGTAGGAAACCTTAACCACAGCATATCAGCTCACCTTCAAGAAGTGTAACAAATAGGGTAAGCTGTGTAACCTGGTACCCTGCAGACTGGATATTCAGAGGCTGTTATTCTCTCTGGTATTTTTTTTCCCTACTAAGCCTATAAATACATGAAAGTTCAAGTACATAAAAATACTTAAAATGCAATATGCAACCATAAGGCTAGGAAGGTATCGATACAGTAAAGTATCAACTAAAGAGTTCTTTTAAAAAATTCCATTATTTCACCTGTGAACGCTTTTGATCAGAAACAACATAATGCAATACAGATCACCACCTCTCAATATCAAGACATTTTGTACAGAACTGGAAAACAAAGCCCATGGCAACATGAGAGGCCTGACAAAGGGGCCCTAAATGTCACGCAAAATAAGCACAACATATTACAAATTCAGAGCAACACACTTATTTTGTACAAGTGTGAATAACAGGACAGTATACAGAACTCAATGTCAAGTAATAAAAACTGGCAGACCTTTATGGTTGCTCACGTAACCATATCTACTGAGATACAGCTGGACTGAAGAAGTCAAGACAAATAGTTGCAAGCAGTTTTTGTAACTAAAGGTATAAAAATACTTCATGGACAGAATTCTCCACAAAAAACATAACCCAATTCAGAACCAAACTAATTACTGATATTGTGTGTGTGTGTATATATATATACACACACACACACACATATATGTATTTAAAAAAAACTTTAACCAGCAAAACACTTTTTAGAAAAACTTTTCTCTAAATTAAAAAGCTTAACTGGTAGTATTGTTCTTAATCAAATCTCTTTTCTTACACATTTCTGACTTCAAATTCTTTTAACACTGCCAAATTTCATATATTTTAGCTTACAGATGCAATGGTACATGCTTGCCCCCAAGCTGAATTTTTGCCGAAGTTTGGTGCTTCAGTGAAGTAAATTGACTTATTTTACGCTTTGACGAGAAGGTGCAAAAATTGCCTGATCTTTTTGAAAGAAGACTCAAGTAGGAAGCCTAGGAAAAACCTAGGCTTTTTTTGTTTGGTGGTGGGGATTTTTTCCCTCGTGTCAAGACAAAAACACCAAAATGGGGGGTGGGGACGGGGGGGTGTCAGCTAGCACGTGCTCACTGAATTGTGTTAGGATCTGGCACCTACGTTTCTGAAGACACCATCTGTGCCATATGTGCTACCACCCACTGAGAGATCTTACTCACGGACAGGTTTGAGACTGAGCCAGCCTCTCAAGCCACTCAGGCACACTCCAGTAGGAACAGGCAAACAGGACCTTTTGCAGATTCTTTTAAACACCATAGGCAGTACAGGAACTAAGTATGGAGAGACAGACTCTGTATGTCCCATCTCCCTTCTCTTGGACCCTGTTAGTGACTCTCTACACCCAGGGAGAGGGAAGCCATTAGTCCCAAGAGGCATCAGTGTAAGAGTAGTAGCCTGAAAGACAGGACCAGCAACTAATTGTCTATCAAGAGAAACCAGGCAGTACAAAATGATGAAACACAGCACAGCACTGACCAGACAAGAAGGGAACAAAGGACTCAAGTTGCAAAAAGCCTCAGTCAAAGAGCTAGGGGAGAAAACTGAAAAAGAAGATATATATGGCAGGGGAAAAGACAATAGCCCAGAAAAAAGTCCATGAAGAAAGACCAAGAGAGAGGAATGACTGGGATATGACCAGTTTGGAGGTTTGGACTAGCATGTGAAGCCAAGCTGAGACAGGTTAGGGCAAGAAAAGTGACTTTAAAAAATGACAGCTAACAGGTGTAGAACTCTCAAAGGCATCTGCAACTCCCTGAGCCTGGTGTTAAAACAGAAGCACGTTTTCAAGTCTCTTGATTCTTCCATCCTATGCAAACCTGTGCTTCCCTGCTACTTCTGCTGGCACACATAGATGACAACACCACAGTACTGCTTCCAGCTCCTCTCCTGGCGGAGACGACAAAGGATTATGCAGCGTATCTAACCTGTTCAGTCGTTCTAACGAACCATGAAGGCTTTGACCAAGGCTTACAACATACAACTTCTGTATCCAGTTTTTAGGTTTTTTTAAAACCTAGGCAAATACATAAAAAATTTACTAACAAGGCTTAAGCTGGTTGCCTGCAAACGCCCTGAATTACTGACTGCCTGTGGAACAGATTTAAAGTGGCCAAACCAGGTTCAGAAAAATAACCTATCAGAACCCAATTGCTGTAACCATGAGACTCATCCTTCTTTTCTCTACAATCATTTGTCCCACTCGTCCTCCAGCTTCTCCAACAGCCAGGGGTATGGTCCTGCAGATACTGCCGTTATTCAGTCCTAGGAAAACATCTACACCATGAAATGACAGCAATGGCATCTTGGAAAAAGAAACTAATCATATAAATAAAGACTGTATTAGAATGCATATGAATAAAGGAAGCAAGCCAGTCACAAAGGGAATCTTATTCTTGTATTTCTTCTATTGACTATTTGATTCTAACAGCTCCATACTTTTTAAGCATATAATCTCACAAAAAGATACCCCAGTGAGCAATGTTGTCATCACACGAATTAACAAGCGAAATCTAGCATTTGATGTTTAGCCTATCAGTGTAACACAGCTGTACTTCTATACCTGGCAAACCCCAGGTAGTTTCTAATTGAATGCTCTCCTGTGTGTTCAAAACCTTTAACACTTCAGCCCAAGACAAAGTCTCTTCTAACCACAGGGTATCTGAGATCTAGACCCAGTGTGTCTCTCTAAATTTCCTTTTCAATACACCAGAGATGTGTAAAAATTTCAAGATAGATCTCCCGTGTGGGGAAAAAACATTCCCTCTATAAAGAAACACAACAGAACAAACCATTCCAGCTAATTGTAGCTATTTTGGATTTCAAACACTGCACACTGGTTCTAGAGGATAGTTTCTGAGTAGCCTGAAAAGGGAATGTAGAAATAGTTTCTAACAAGAAACTTCTGTTTCAGTTCTGTACAGTTAACAGGCAAGTGTAAGGATACTGTGGCCAAAAATTAACTCCTGAAACTTTGTTAATTAGCATATTTGGATATGCTGGTTTATTTCCTCTGGACAATGGGGACATTAGGGTATATTATTTTTCTGTATTGGAAGCAGTGCCCTTAATAAACTCTCAATACCATTAACATGCTATCCCTGACTTTTCTACAGATCATACTGTACAAACAGCATAGAGAAGCTCTTCTTTTTATTGAATCTTCATATTGCATATGGACATCAAAATCCTGTAAACTTAACTATAGTACAAACATACACTGGTTTGAAGTTATATTTTTACCTTCACTGCAACTGCTAAAATAGTTCAGGTTCTGATTTTCACATACTATCTGAAATGCCTTATTTAATTACACTGCTACTATACCAGATCAGTACTAGAGACAAGAAAGGCCATAAGTCTTACTACATTAAAAAAAAAGTTACTGTATTGCACAGAGCATATACTACAACCACTAATCATTTCAGATTAGTGCCAACTTGCTACAGCAGGATGAATCCTAAAATTAAACACTTGGCCGACAGCCTCCTGGCATGGGTATTTTGAACCGTGAAGTTAACCAACACAACCTCACTTGGCTGTCAAGAACAAAAATTTTTACTTTTGGTAGTTTCAACCTTCACATTTCCACCAACAAGGTAGGCAAAAACTTCCCTGGTAGCTATACATCAACAAGCAACAAGTATGTTTCTACTAGGGTGGGGAGAAGGAAGTTTGTCTACACAGAAACCATCACCCAAGTGATGGTTTCTATTCCTCCTTCATACTGCCACAGTTGAAAGTGCACCAAATGAAAACACTTTTGATGGAAAGACATAAGTACAATGGAAATAGAACAGGGATAAAAATACATTTGTTTGTTCATATTAACACAAAGATCGGAATAGTTCAGTTATGACTTCGCTAAGTTCCAAATCTACAGCTTCCTGACTATCCCTACAAGAATGGTGAAGGAAAACTTCACATTTGGTTTCAAATCAGATGCATGCAAGTACAAAAAAAAAGGCACATCCAAATTTTTGACTGTTGAGTCAAAAATGCAAGAACAACAGACTTTCCAGAAGTATATGTACTTCAAGCTGCCTACTGCTCTTAATTATATTTCCAGAGTTTCTCACAGCTCTACCATTGCCTACTCTTTCCCCACCAGTTTTTTATCACTGTGTCCCACTGCCTTGTGCTTGGGGTCCCTTCCAGCTACCCCAGCTTTAGTATATAGTCTTCCTTCCCCCTTTTCAAGTTCGACTTCTGGAGATGATCTCCAAAGGTTCTTTTCAAACCATATTACTTTACCTTTATCTACTTACTCCTGAAGACTCAAGGTACAGAGGACACAGCCTTAGAAAAAGGCCCCTTTTTGATTTACAACATAGGCACTATTCTTCCATTTCTCTAAATGACACCTCCAGAGCCGGTCAGTCTCTCACTCACCTTAGGTCCCAGGAACACACACATCTCTCAGTCTAAGTTTCCTGTAGGGTATGTTTCCAAGCTGACAAGAAACATAGTGTGCTCATTTATCTCCACATTCTGAAAACATCTAAACAACACCCTGAAATCTAAAGTATTAACTTTTTTCAGCCAATGCTAAATGCATCTTGTCCCCTAACTACCAGTACATGTAAATAAAACAACTAAAGTTTTGAAGCTCTTCTCTTGTTCAAGAACACCAGTTTCTTGCCTAGATACTATAGTTCTGTGATCTAGAGCCAATAATCCCATTTTGGCAAGTTACTAGATACATAAGCCTTTTTGCAAAGTGACTATATATAACAAACGTTGTAGCACCCTACTTTTAGCTTCATAAAATTGAATATATGATATATGGCTAGTAGTATTAACCACGACTATATCACTGATTAACTTCCACCTCCGTGAGCAAACCCAGTCTCGCCTGTGTCATGGCGAAACAGGCTGTACTCATCAGCCATCGGAATTGCGAAGAGAAAACGTGAGAGACAGTATTACTACAGAGGCTGCACAGAGCTCCAAGGTTTTAAGTATCGCTGCTGGACCTGATGACATCCACAGCCTCAAACACCACTGCCAGCTCAGTCAAGAGGAGTTGGGGAAAAAAGGAGAGAAACAGGTCCTATGCTCGAGTGTCCCTCTATAGTGAATGCCATCAAAGTTGAATGAAGAGAGGATTATGGAGCAGAAAGGCTAAGCACACCAAAGCACATAGTTCAGAGTCAGGATAGGATAGAGGCAATAACCAGACGTATCTGGAAGCACTGCAGGTAGAATATTGGTAAGAAGACATGATAACCTGGTGGTAAATCAGGGACAGGAGTGTCCAGAAAGCTTTTGAATATTTCCAGCAAAGAAGACTTCACAACCTCTCTGGGCAACCTGTTTCACCTAGACCACAGGGGCAGCTTTGCCATACCTAGCCCTGTGCTGCCCACTCTGCTTTGGGTGGCTGCAAACGTTTGGTTAGGCAGCAAGGCAGATCAGAGAAGCAATCACTTGCCCAGTCCTCATGCAACAACATGACATGCTCTGGTTGGCTCAAGAAACGACAGCACAAGGACATGTACCGGTGACATGAGTTGAAAAGAATCATTTTGTTTTTCTAGTTTAGAGTGTATCTAACATTACCAGCCAAAGTCCTGCTGGGTCAGTGTGAGTTGCTAGTGATTCCCACCATTTTGCCTTCTCTACTTCCCTTGTTCAGGGCATTCCAGTTTCCCATTACCCCAGATGCAGGTTTGTTACCAATGAACCAGCATGTTAGTTTTGTTCTTTGTTGGGGCCAGACAGAGCAAGAAACAAATACACTCACAGCAGTAGTACCAAGCAGAAGTTTACAAAAGCAATGCTAGGCTCCACTATGGTGAAACAAAAAATTTTAGAGGGAATTAGGTGGTGTTCCCCAACAGCCTAGACAGAAACAAGAATTCTGACAGCGGGAGGGAGCAGCAGACAAGTAGCAGAGAAAAAGTGATTAAGTTCTGAGCAACAGAGGAAATTCAGGGACTGCTGATATATTAGGAACCAAGAGGGAAACACCTGTGAAATGCCTCAAAGGAATTATGGCATGGTTCTCTAAGAAGGTGACAAGGTCAGTGACACAGCAAAAGTGTCTCCATACCAATGCACACAGCATGGATAGCAAACAGGAGGAGCTGGAAGCCACTTCGCAGCTAGAAAGCTACAATCTAATCACTATCACTAAAACATGGTGGGAAGGACCACACAACGGGAATGCTGAAATAAACTGTGCAGAAGGCAAAGGCAAGAAAGGAAAAGTGGCTGCCCTCCAAGTAAA
>VZRQ01006121.1:740932-766184 GCA_013397975.1 Machaerirhynchus nigripectus | reverse complement strand
GTAAAAATTAGGGGCCAAGCCAACAAAGTAAACCTAATGGCTGGTGTTTACTACAGTCTACCTCATCAAGGGGAGCTTGCTGATAATGAGTTCTTCCTTCAGCTACAGGAGGTGTGATGTTTGCAGACTCCGATCCTGCTGGGGGACTTCAATCACCCTGACATCTGCTGAAAAAGCAGCACAGTAAACTGTAAGCCGTCCGGGAGACCCTTGGAGTGCAATGAGGATTATTACTTAATCCAGGTGACAGACAGCACAACTAGAGGGAAAGCATTACTAGACCTGATGCTTACCAACACAGATGAACTAATTAGGTATGTCAAGATTAGTGGCAGAGTGAGCTGTAGTGGTCATGCTCTGGTGGAATTGACTATCATGATGGATACAGACTAGGTGAAGAATAGAGTAAGGACTCCAAATTTTAAGAGTGCACTTCCAGTTGTTGAATGAATTAATAGATGGGATCCCCCAAGGAACTGCCCTCGGGACAAAGGAGCTGAACAGAACTGGCAGCCCTTTAAGGACATTTTTCACAGAGCCCAAGAGCTCTCAATTACCACATGTACGAAAACAGGCAAGGGAAGAAGGAGACAAACATGACTTACTAAGGACCTCCTGGTCAAAGTAAAGTGTAAGAAGGAAATGCACAGTTCTACAGGAACACTGGCTAGAAAAAGGAAGATTAAAGTAAACATACCTCCTCGTGATAAATAAGACACAAGAACTAGTGACAACTGATATGAAGAAGGCTGAGCTATTCAACGGTTTTTCACCTCAGCTTTCAATAGTAATCTCTCTTCCCACATCTCTCAGTTCCCGGAACCTCAAGGCTGGGATGGTAGACTGCAGTTCCCTCCACTTTAAGTTCAAGATCACCTGAGATACCTGAACGTAAGTCCATGGGACCCAGATGTATCTCAGGGTCCTGAAGGAATTGGCTGATGTTGAGATGCCCAAGCAATTTTCAATCATATCCAAGAAGTCATAGCAGTAAGGCAAATCCCCAGCAACTGGAAAAAGGAGAATGTCACACCCATTTTGAAAAAAAGGTAAAAAGGAGGACCCTAGGCACTACCAACAAGGTGGCCTCACTCCAAATCCAGTAAAATCATGGAACATTCCCTTGGAAGACACATCAAAACACATGGAAGACGGGGAGCTGCTTAGCGACAGAAGGAGCAGATCATGCCTGAATAATTTGGTAGCCTTCCACAATGAAATGATTGCATCCGTTGACAGAGGAAAAGCTACAGACGTCATCCACCTGAACTTCTTGGAACAGGTTGTCCAGGGAAGCTGTGGATACCCATCACTGGAAGTGTTCAAGGTCAAGTTGCCCAGGGCTTTGAGCAACCTGATCTGCTGAACACTATCTCTGCCCATGGCAGGGGATGTGGACTACATGATCTTTAAAGGTCCCTTCCAACCCAAACCATTCTGTGATTGTAACCCTGCAGGGCAGTTCCTGGAGATTCACAGTTTTAAAATTTATACAGATAGATGGTCTTAAATGGTCATTTTCAAGTAAAAGAAAGCTACCTCTAGTTTAAAAATGCTACTTTGACCAAATGTGATGTAATCTGGATAAATACAGCACCTGCTGTTACCTTGTCAGTAGATAAACAATTGCAGCAGCTGCGGGGGGGGGGGCATCAGTATGTGGGAGGAGACAATACACACAGACAGCTTCGAATATGGCTCTCCTAGCAGAGGCATTTCTTGCTTTACAGCTAAAATGACCATTTGGTCCGTCAGGGTCAGAGGATAGCCATATCAAGTATCTCCCCTTATTGACACAGATCTGATCTTTGAAAGGCATGTTCTCATGAATCCCTACGCTGCGGAAACTGCACTAGTTCCTACAGTAACAGGATGCAATACCAAACTGAGCAGAGGCCCAGTAAAAGATTAAGTGGAAACAACACTTAGAGGTCAGGTTCCTTCAGCTTAGTTGAGCAATTCACAGAAACAGGCTTCAAGGCAGCAGGAAGAAAACAAGCACCATGAACAAGATCTCCCAGTACCACCTTTTTGCTTGTTTGTTTTGAAGGGAAAAGAAGGATCTAGACAAAAAGAAAATTACAAAGCATCATTTTGAAAGGATTTTAACTTAAATTTAACTCTTAATTTTTCAGAAAAAACTTTTGTCTCAGTCATTGTTCACCCCAGAAGTACTTTCAGACTTTGCTCAATGAAGTTTCAACCTCTGAGGAAGACAACCTGACTCCCTGTCTATATCTACATACCATAAACCTCACTTTTCAACGTACTGCAAGACTTCAGTGCATTCTAGACTTAAGTTGGCACCAGATGTTCCAGAGATCAGATTTATGTAATCAAACCAAGGTAAGGGGAAGAGATCTGAATCAGATAACCAAACCCACAAGTATCATAGCCACAGCAAGAGCTCTTCCAGCAGGGGAAGAAGATACTTTTTTGAAAGGCTCCCTCCTCCCTCCATGATTGCCTTCCAGTCTTTCCCCATAAGTAGGTGCATCCTGAGTTACAAAATCCTGAGTAACATGCTCTAGGGAATCCAGCTTGAGTAGGGAAGTTGGACTGGATCTGCTTCAGTGGCCCTTTCCAACCTTACTCACTCTGACATTTTAACTATGACTAGTTTTCTGTATGTAGGAAGCACTACAAAATTGCTCCCTGGTACGCCAGTTCTGCCTACCTGTGATTAAATATGCATAGAAAGAAAGAACATGAAGAAAGTTCCAGAGCCTGTAGGCAGCACAGCAGAGGCTGGTAATATCCTTCTGCCCTCAGAGAAAGAGCCAGAGTAGATTGCTCAGCCTACATGAACAGCAATTCAAAGCCTTGATCTTGCCTGGACTTAATGAAGTAAATATCCCTGTTTCATTTTTTGGATGTAACACTTTTCAAGCTAAAATTTTCCATTTCAGCTAAAAGTGAGAACAAAAAGTATATGCAGGTTATGCAGAATACAGTCTTCTACAGAGCAACCTCAAAACCTAAGTGCAATTGCAGTTCTTTTGTTGGTTGTGGGTTTTTTACATCATGCAAGAGACAGTGCTGTCATTCCAAAACACTTCCCCCAAGAACACTATCTGCACAAAAAGCTGTGTAAAGGAAATATAAAGGCAGCTTTGGGAGTTCCACAATGAACCTGCAAAATGCAAGAACTCCAGAAGCTTCAGCTACGAAAAGAAAAAAAAAAAAACAACCCAAAGGGAAAAAAAAAAAATCAAAGAAAAACAAAACCAAAAACCCTTTCATTGAGCTAATAAGCAATGAAAGACAGTGTACTAAGCATTTATTTAATCCCATTTATTTGCAGCCATGCACATGCACTCCTTTAACACTGAATCACACAGTGAACACAGTGAATCACAGACTGATGGTGGTCAAAGGGACCTCTGTAGATTATCCTCCCTGCTGCAGCTGAGCCACCTACACTCAGTTGCCCAGGACTCTGTTCAAATGGCTTTTCAGTACCTCCAAGGAAAGAGACTCCACAACTTCTCTGGGCAACCAGCGATTAGTCGCTCTGACGGCAAGAAGCATTTCCTGGTGTTCAGAAGGAACCTCCCATGTTTCAATTTGTGGCCATTTCACAAAGGGGCTTAAGAATAAATCTAAGTATGTTTAAGCAGTCATCTGGAACACGTATACTGTTAAGTGTGCAAAACGGAATAGAAGACCCTTTCATCAAAAGAGCACCAAAAGTTCTAACAGAAATCATTTAGCCCATCTGTAGATGGTATGGATTGAGGACTCACTATGCAACAACTAAATCACAATCCTTTTCCTTGCAAGCAACAATTCTGCAGCTACTTAAGCTTCTAAGCATTTGATTTAATATACTATACTGAACAGTTAGAAATCTTAACCGCTGCCTTGCCCTACTGTCTGAGCAAATTTTTTTCATCTATATCCTAACCTGAAAGCTACTTTTAGGACAAGTCTTCATTGCTTGGTCCCAATTTAACTTTTCTCTGAACGAATTCACCTTTCTACTTCAATTTTTATTCAAATAAATGTCAGCTATAATCCCGACATCCCACTTGACAGATTAAGAGCCCTGCTTTCAGAGTCCTTGAAATGCAAAAGCAGCCACTGAGGCAAATCAGGTCAACAAACAGCATCCTAAGAGGAAAAGGAATTGAGGAGAGTTAAGAGAAACCAAAGATTAATTCCGACCTCCTGAGTAAGCTAACCATTTCTTTCAGGTGAAGTTTGAGGGAAAAAAGTCCTGGTGGAAGTTAAGTTATAGATTACATGTGAAATTAGCTGTGTGGCTATCAGAAGGCACTATTTGCCAGTGCACCAAAATCTAACACTCGAGAACCAGCATGAACAAGAGGATCTTAAAAGTTTCTTAGAACTTGTCCTGGATCTACCATTTTTCCAAAACAGAAAAGTATCTGAAAAAACATTAACTGAAAGGATATAAACCCTAGCAGCAGCTCTCATCCTACCATTCAGTGAGGCGAGCACAGGATGGGGAAAAAGCCAACCACCAAACCCCAAAACAACTGTCACATTCCACGAGCACATTCGTCCTTCTCCAGAGGTGAATTTCAGTGCCTACCAGCTTTCAACAGTACACAAGTCACAGATGGTGTCTTAGTCACATACCCTATGGCACACACAGTGTGACATTTTGATGTGATTAAGAGCTAAAACTCTTTAGATTAAAGAAGTCCCAAAATATAAAATAACTTTTGCATATTTTGCATAAACTTGAACCTTGCATCAATTTTGTAAACTCATCGTTAGTTCGCAACATAGCTACCAAATGTTTAAGAAATACAAGTTAACATATGAAATCTTAGGAATAGCAACTTGTTCAGTCCACGAAAATATGGTTAAAGTTACGGGTTAGCCAGATGACACGAGTATTCTCAAAAATTCTGTTTATGAAGTAAAATGAGGAAGCTGAGAATATACTAAGTTCAAGCAGACTAGAGCTCAACTAACAACTGACTAGCTAGAAGTACTACATATATCAGTCTTGTAAACTTTGCCCAGCAACTCAGACCACACTATTAAGTAAAAGAGTAACATTGCTGTAGATTGTAAAAACTCAGACCTAGATCCATTTTTTTTCCTGCAGCCCTAGAACTGCTACCACCATGGCCTATTGATACCGAGCAGTGTATGTCTTAGCGAATTTAGCATTAGGTCCTTGACAAGCAAATATTCTACACTGCAAAAATCTCAGTCTGTCAGGTGAGATATCATCAGTGCTATAGGTCTCATGCTAGGGAATGATGCATGTTACATCAGTCTGAGTGGGTTCTTTTCCTGGGTCACCCATGTCCTGTGCCATCCTTGTATCACCCCAAACAAGAACATAAAAACAAACTGTTCTTCTTGCACCCCTCATGATTTAAGTTCAGTATCCAATACTATAGTTAGGTCAAGAGTACTGTGCCTAACCAAGGAACTGCTCAGTACTGTTTGCTTGGACAAGACATCAGCAAAACATGAAGACTACACACAGCAGCATAAATAGCAGGATTCACATCAGAAACCTCAGCCTTGCTGCTGCATGGTGCATTTGTATAAACACAGTGAAACAAAGAATTACAGGAGTCTGTGTTTATCAATCATGAGTACCAGCTGCACGAAAGGCTGAAGTGAAGACCACCAAGAGGCAAGAGCTCAGTATTTTCAGTAGGCTTCAAGCACCTACAGTTCATTTTGCACACTTGCTTTACATGCTTTACAGAAATACCAAATCATTAAAAACAGACACCTTCCTTTATTCGCTATATGACAAAGATTTATTTGCCTACACATTTAAAAAGCAGCACCTTTATAACCTATAGTAATACTTTAATCAATGTTTTCCATTAGTCTAAGGTAACATCTGAGAACTCTGCTAGAATTTGCTCCAATCATTTATGCCTTTAACATCTACACATATATCTACAGATTGTTTTTAAACCACAAAGGAACTGCATTAAGGACCACAAGGTTCCGCTGAGAAGCTAAAAGTAGATATTGCTACAGTAATCAGAAGCATTGTCCCACAACATTAATTATTGCTGCAAGATATTTAGAAAGCCACTCTAAACTGATACTGGACATCTGAAAGCAGTTTCAGTGTCTGCAAGAGGACCATGTGTTCCATTACTCTGTTCTGGATGATATGCAACTTCTTCCCCTCCTTCTCAATTTGCGAATAGCTAACATCAGTACTTTTGAAGACCGTAACTTCCCAGAAAGACCCTACAGAAAATTTTCCAGTAGTGTTTGCATGTTATGGTACCACCTCCTTCACTGCAACAAATCAGATTCTAACAAACACTTTTTTTATAGTGATTTAACAAACACTTGTAAAGAAACATCATAAAATAAATTACTCTTTTCTTTCGTCCTCCACAGATTCTCCTGTGCCAACCAAGCAAACAAGGAAAAAAGTCATTTTCTGGACACCTGAATTTTGAAAAAGAATTAGGACTGGGAAAAAGTCTAAAACCTACAGATAGGTCATAACATATTAACTGTCAATACAATTCGAGCCTAACAGAAAGAAAGACAGCTTTCAAATTATGCACTGCATTAAACCCCAGCAAGGCAATCCTTCTCAACCTATTTTCATGAGGTTGAATTTCAATCAACTTTTAGCAATACAAATACCATAATCTAAACAAAAGCCTTAAGGACCATAAGTAACACAGTAACATGACAGGTTTTACAAGCCTTCAAAACCACTAGCTCCAGATATGATGATATGAAGACATTTTATTGACATAACCCCACAGACAAGACTCCCTCTCCTGAAATAAGGCTTCTTTTCACCTGATTTGTACAAAGCATCATCCGCTCTGCTATAAAGTTTTGATTTCTTTGATTTATTTTCTGTTGAGGGTTTAACCTGAGGATTAATCCAGCTCAATGCTTGGTCCTCGTAAAAAAATGTTGTGGTTTGGCACTTCCACCTTGCACCAATGATCCACTTATTTTAAGGTTCCTTGCGCTCCAAGACCTTTCTTTGTTGGGTACATATGTGTGACTGACACTGCTCAGGTACCAGCGTACAGGAACTCCTGGAGACTACACTCCATAACAGACCTGTCTGCACACAGATGTCACACACTGAAAAAGTATCCCTCCCATACAGGAACTGATCCATTTCCCTCACATCTTTCTGCCCAAGTCCACCAGGGAGCACTGCAGTTATATATGCCATGGCAGAATGCCCCAAACCATTTTCTGTTGTCACTTTGGACAAAAGCCCTGTTGTCTAACACGCCAGTCCATTGTTACTATGACAACAGTATTACAATGCCTCCCAATTACCAATCTATGATTTCAGTCGTGGGTTCCTCCACCCCCACCAGCTCATAGAGAAGGCAGCCTTATTCTCAGGTCTCTTTCAATAGAGCAAGTCCAAACTACAGACTACTGAACTACACTGTAGATGCAAACATGTAAGACTCAGCCCTCAAGGCTTTAATTTCTGTGATGAGTATTAACATTTAGAAACTAACACAGCTTAAACAAGCAGTTAGAGGACATAAAATTATTTAAAACCAGGAGTAAGTACTTAATTGAGACAACAAAAGTATTCTTCCACTCAAGCTGAAACATGAAATTTCCATCCTGTGTTTGCTATCATGCAAGGTTCCTTTGAGAAAGACCCCATGAAGAAACAGTAAGAGAAGAGATTAGGTGTCTGAGCCACTGCATATGCACCAATTTAAAAGCACTTTGCTACTCAAAGAAGCAGGGTTCCAAACAAATGCTGTAACTTACAGAGCAGAAACAACCAAAATAATTCCTAAACCAAATAGTCTGATGAGCCTGCTTCCACAACAACTGACTTGGCTTTGATAAGTATCTGAATAACAAATATTATCATGAATAGCCAGTATTTTTGTTTTGCATACTGGGACATATAACAGATGCATGCTGTTAACAAGGACTGCTTGTGGTTAAGCTTATCAAATCACAAGGTATCTTTCCTCTTACTCCAATATTAACTACAACTAACAGACAGGAAAGCTCCACACTGTAGGGATTAATTCACATCCTCCTAATGGAGCAAAATTCACAGTTCTGGTACACAACAACAGTCTAAAGCTCTTTAAACTTCTCTGCAACTTAAAAAAGTTTAAATCCAAGTCACTGTTTCCCCACAACACACTATGAACAGTCAGTAACAGTAGTACTCCAACTCAGTAGGTCAAAAGTCAAAGCAGGAATAGAAACAGTATTAAGCATCTTCTGATATAAACAACAGCAACAGTTAAAACATTTTACAGAAAGTATTTGAAAGTACTTACTTGAGAGTATTTTCCAATGATTTTACAAGCCTCTGAACATTATATATCCAGGATGCCTCTTTGAAACTAAGCTTCCTTCTAGAACACCATTTCTCCAAGAAAGTCTTCAAGAATTCAGTACATGTCTCCAACAAACAGCATAACCCAATCCCAATGGACCTCAATTACCAATATCCCCTCTAATTCCTATTAAGAAGCTACTAGACTTCTTACAGGCTTCTGTCTATCCAGTGGATAAATCTGAGTCAGTGTAATTATTTTTCAATATTTATTGATTTATTTATTCATTATTAAAGATACCAAATCTTCTCCCTGTCACCCCACCTCCAGAAAGAACTGGCTACTACACAATTTCACTCCTTGATAGCACTTCCTATGTTTGTTTTTTTTTAATTATTGTTTTTCAGGTAGTAAAATCAGACACTGCTTTAACTTTTACAGTTAATACGGTTCCTCTGCTTGAAAGGCAAAACACTCTGAGCATTCTAAAATCTCTTGGGACAAAAATACCATAAACTGCAATAATTTTACTATTCGCTATACATGCCTTCTTTGCAAGGTGACCAAACAAATGAGTAGTTCAAAGATTTTAGTAGTTTAATGATTTTACCATTTCTACAATTCCTTTAAGGTTTACTGTGTGCTAGTTCTACCCATAAACTACTTTTCATAGATTTTTTTTTAAATCCTAACAGAAGGTTTATCTGCCCTACAGAAAGGGGTCACATAATACTCCCTCCAACACTTTCAGTCAAAACATGCATACTAGCAGAAGGTAATAACTAACGAATCCTTCTCCTTCCTCTGTTGTGAGGAAGCACAGCAGGGTGAGGAATGTTTTGACACGCTTACAAAAAGGCATTTAAATAATAGTGATCCCTATATTAAGGGCAGGACCTATACATCAGAAAAGCTGTTAACCTAAAGTTTTAGCTTGCTTGCTTGTTGTATCTTTCAAGTGCAAGAAGGGTAAAAGAAAAAAAATCATCTTACACAGAAGTTCTCTGGTCAAAAAGAGACAAATGCACCTTGACAGTACCATTAGAGGTCACTTCATAGCACTGGAACATTAAATTCATCATGCCACAGGATCCTTGCAGTAGATTTTATAACTAGCCCAAGGAAGCCAGTAAAAACATTAGTCTCTAGTCGTATTAAGTAATTCTGGATGGATCCTTTCAGCACTACATGGGCTAGAAGCGATTTTTAAAAACTTTTACAGCTTTGTATAGTGATAAAGGGAGCTTTTCAGCAGATAGAATTTTTTATTTCCTTAAAATTACTACAGCACTCTGTATGTTCAGATCCATAAATCATGGCATCACCACAGAAGATGCTTGTGCTTGCATATTTTGAAGGATGCCCTTAAACACTAAGCAGGTGTATGACACCTGAGATAATATTTAGCCTAGCAGTCCTATAGATATCAACACTTAACTGGAGATCCACACAGAAAAAAAAAATCTCTGCAAGAACAGCTACAGCTTCTGCAGAAACAAACACACTGGAGGGCAAAGCAAACCCGGGCAAACTGCATAAGCACAGTTTCTGTAAGGTTATTTTTAGCCTAGTTTTTTTTAACAACAAAAACAAAAAACCAACTGTGCTACACAAATAGTTTTAAAGGAGCTTTAGCATACAGGAACTACCTTGAAGCTACTCCCATGCAGTGCTTGGCAACCAGAAAACCACACCAGAAAGAAAATCAGGTTACCCTACAAATGTATTTCACCCATTTTTGGTGTCCATATGCCCCATACCAGCCACCCACCCTTAAAAAAAATGGCTGGGGGTGGAGGAAGGCAAGAGGCAGAAATACCCTAATATTCAACAGGATAACTTAACAGAAGACTATGTTTTTCAGCTTGGAAAAGAGACATTTGAGGGAAGAAAAAAAGATAAAGATCTATAAAAATTGCAAAGGACATGCAAACTGCAAACAGAAATGACTGCTCACTAATTCTCACGAAAGTCCTGAAGAGCTTGCAATAAAAGTCATCAAGAAATCAAGAATAATATTTTCAAAAAAAAGGAAGGGTTGTTTTCTTTCAGCAAGACTTTTAAAATGTAAAATTCTCTTGCCACCAAACACCTTCAAAGCCAAAAGTATGGTATGGAGAAGTGAATTAGAGCTTTCAGGAATTTTGTTCGCAGTTCAAATGCAGCCTTTACTTTATCAAGTTCCTAAACTGTTGATTGCCATGAGGAAGAAGGATACATTTAAGGCATTTATAGTCTCTGAGCATCATGAGCTACATGTCATTTCCGGAAAAAAATGAGCTACGTGGATCTTCATCTGAAAGTCTATATTGCAGTCAGACTGAAGAAATAGGTAATTCTTTCTCCACAGCCCAACATGCAGAACAGTCACTATGCTGACATCACAGCATTCCTCCAAATGCACTTTGCAGAGTTCACCACTCATCCACTACTCCATGACAAAATACGACACTGAGAAACAAAACCACTTTTCATTAGCTCTAGAAGCAGTTCACAGACACTGAAAATGCATCTTCCTGACAGAAAAAGCAATCCTAGAAGTCATAAATACCAGACGACACTAACAATTGGTTCCAATGCTTCAATAAATTTAGTCCAAAAACTGATTACATAAAGCAAATAACGTTTTCAAATGTAATTACACTACACAGATCTGCAGTGACTGAATACATTGCAAGAGATGGTCAGCAAACCACCTGAGTACTGCTTACCAAGACCTACACTTCCAGACACACAACACAAAAGCAACTGCCACCTAAGAGAGCCAATACTCGTCCCAAACTCAGCACATTCAACTTCTCTCCCTGCACTGTCCTATGACTGCAATAGGCAGTAAGTAAAACAGAAGAAAAAGAACTCACACCAGCCATTTGCTGTCTTACAGTTTCCTGGGTGCACAGTCTGGTGAGTTCTCATCATTTATATTTCTTATTTCTACACAAGCTTCCCACTGGCAGGGTTTGTACCTACTACTCTAAACTCAGCACAAAGCTGAGCATTCACAGTACCTTTAGCACAAATACAGACACTCCATTCCAACACTTGTGCTAGACACAAGGGCATTCTACTGCTGGAGTCACTACCTGTCTTTTGCTGGTCTTCCTACAACGCTTCAATGCCTTGAGTTTTTCTCTGAAAAATCATTATTCATGAATGTGCTGCATCTCGGCACTCTGTTCAATTATCACATTTTCCCTTTTTGACCTGTAAAGTGAACAAAAAAAGTGTTCTATGCTAGATGGGATAAAGAAAATATGCAGGCTGGAGTGGCACAGAGGAAGCAAAGGAGAGAAGTAGAAAATCCCTACTCATTATATAATTTGGATGAAGATGCCAAGAGTAGGTAGCCAAAAACAAGATTAGATGACTAATTTCTACACAGTCTATCACTTTTCAAACAGATATCGAAATTCAGCAAAAAATTCTAGGTTATGTCAGGATTTCCTGTTCTTCAATCAATGCTTTTTAAAAAGCATGCCCTGCTTGTTTAAAAAGAAGCGCTTGAAGGATGTGTTCTTTGAATTTTAAGTTTTTTTAACAGAGCAGTTTCTATCATAGAAGTTGCAACAGTATGCACTTAAGGTGTAAATACCAGTACTGTACAATGTATTCCAAAAAGCTATTCAAATATTCCTAGTCAGAATTCAAACAATCATTGTTGCATTATCCCTGTGTATAACACGTTCCTTCAAAAGACTTCAAAATTAAAGCTGAAGACCTTAAAATGTAAGTTTTATATAAAACTGCTAGAAAGAAACAGGAATTTTGCCAAACACAGCAAAACATGCTTGCCCACTAGATATAAATTGCAAAATCACTGCAAACACGAAAGAACAGACTTCTTTGTCTATACTCATGTCCTGTCAGTTTTATGGAATTAACTAAATCCCACAGTAGCTTCACACTATGGTACATACTAACCTGGTGAGTGGTGACAGTGCCTTTAGCGTCTCGCCCTGACAAATTAAATACCTGACTGAAGTACAACATACATGGATAACTGTAACTACACCAAGCACAACAGCATCATGCTTGCTTGTTTAAAATAAATTATTTAAAAATTCCCCAGAATTCCTACAGAGCTACTTGCAGGCACATTGGAGAAGAACTGCATGTAGTGCTACAAGCCTGCTCACTGCTTCCAAGGAACCCTAAAATTGCTCCAGACCGCAGAAGAGCCTTGGGATTTGATCAGTAAGTACCACAGGCTGAACGTTTACATATACATGGTTCATACCCTAAGTCTAGCATCAACATTTAGAGTCACAGATCTAATCTGTGCACAGAACACAGAATGAAGTTCTGTGTAATACAAGCCGTAAATTTAATCCTGTACTTCCTTTCCCCAAGCCCACAACTTCTTGCTGAATTAAGAGTGAACTTTGAAGGGACCATCAGTTCTTTGATTATAGAAATTAGATCTAAATAATCTCAAATTACTACCAGCAATGTACATCAAAATGGATGTACCACATAATCTGCCTCTTGATCTGGCATGCCCCAACTCCTCCAGAGTAACAAAGTCTTTACACAAACTACCCAAAGCAACACTACCCATGCTGTCTTGCCCTGCCAAATCCTAAAACCTGTCACAACCATCTTTCATCTTATCTATGAACACAAAAATGTGCTGCTGCACCCTCTCCTGCTTCAATACAAGGTTTCAAAAACTGAAAAAGACAAATCTTTTCCAAAGCAAAAAACTTCTGGAGCAAAACGTCAATTTCCTATTCACCCTCTTATTGTCAAACTTTCTTCCATTTAATTTGGATTTTCAGCCAGCAGTTCCCAAAATCAGGCTGACTCCAGCACGAAACAGACCAAAGTAACTTCTTCCTTACTAGACTCCAGTTACTGACTGGAATTAAACTTACTTTTCCATTCAACATTGTCATACTAGACTGGAACCTGCTATATCAATGGATCTCTTCCCAGATAATGCTGCATCATTAACTACATTCAATTTCTATAGAATATTCTCCACAGTTTACCTTGCATACAGAGATTAAATGGATCCATCACATCACTTGTAAGAAGAACAAACAGACTGAAAAACTATATTCTGGTGTTTCCTCCTATTTTCTTTCACTCAATTTCTGGTGTTTATTCTTAAGTAATTACTTAAATATTGCAATAAAGCTAATGCAAGATCTTGTTCTTTAAGTTTTGCAGGTTTCTCTGAAGGAATTCTATGTAATAAAACTTTAAGAAAAAAAGACATGACATGCAAGTCTGAGAATTGTGTCTTGTCATCTGGATAACATATAGGAGATACAGTTCATAATCTTAACTGAAGTGCCTAAAAGTCAGGTTTTCCTTTATATGTCTGGCTAAAAAGAAATGCTGAGCAGATAATTTTATTCAAGTTAGTAGATGTTAAAAGAGTATAAGTTCAAGAAACTGCTCCGAGTGTAAAAAAAATAAAAATAGAAGTTCCCATTTAGAAACAAAGTACTGCTAAGTGCACTGAGAAAAACCACAAAAGTTAAAGACATCCTGACTGAAAAGCTCTTTATATGTTCTCAACAAATTTTCAACGGTTGAAGTGTTCAATTTTATTTGAAATTGCTTTGGCTCCAGGCTACAAAACACATACTGAAGATAGATCACCACTGAACAATGGCGTCCTGTAAATTGTACCCGAAAGCTCTGAAGGACCAAGTTGTTTCTCCATACTGCGAAGAATGAAAGGTTTACCATCTTCCTAACCACTACAACAACATATTGAGTGGCCAAAAAAGCAAAGACTTTATCTAGTAAAGCTAGTTTTCTTGACAGCAACCAAGAAAGACAAACCTACATATTCAGATTTTAAATACTGTAATTTAACAAACAAGGAGACTTCATCCAATCTCTCCAGGATAGTTTTTCTGATGCAAGTTCCGCAAACCTTGTATTACAGACCAAGAAAAAGTTAAATTATTATCACTGTACCTACCTGCTAGATTAAAAGTAGTTAGCTTTTAAAACAAGCAATATCTTTCATCCCAAGTTCAGCACAGAAACAATTACAGCTTCACAAAACATAATCAGGTAAAATTGCAACCTAACAAGTGACAGACACTTACCAATACACACATCTATTTTCCCCTTGATAGCAGCCTCATGCAAAGGAGTGTAGTTCCAATTGTCCCTAGCATTTGGGTCTGCCCCCTGACACAGCAGCAGACTGACCACTTCCGCATGACCGAAGGAGCAGGCGTTGTGCAGGGGTATCAGTCCTCCGTCGTCACGAGCATGAACATTGGCTCCTGTCTGCAGCAAGTGCTCTACAACATCCTTCCTTCCAAAACCTGCAAGAGAACATATTTCTTTCATTTGGCTGGCAAAACAACACGATTGAGTATCTAAGACTGTTCACTCTTGGTTCACTGTACATTATTCATGTCCCTCATCCACTTCTTGGTTCATTTCACCATAAAGCCAGACTCTATTCACCTGCTCAAACAACAGCTGGATAATTCACTTACAGTCATGACAGAGCTGAACAGTGTTGTATCACAGCCTACCTGGCTGCCACTCTATCTCATTAAGAAGTTCTACAAAGGCTTCCCATTCCTTTTCAAGAAAAGCTTAATATGAATTTTAAAACATTTCATAATCTCTATGTACCTAAAGCAAGCTTCTTACACACTATCTCTTGGAATAGGTCTTCATCTTGGGGAAAACCTCTTATGTGTCCTTGAAGGACACTGCCAGCACTTAAGCAGAACAACCTTATCTCAGCCCAAACTACATTCTTGTTCTTCTACAAACAGTCTGACTACTTCCAACTGACAGACCAAGGCATTAGACAGGCAGACCCAAGACCTCAGCTGGGAAATAATGCCTCAGGAAGGTCTCAGCCTAGGAATGCAGCCTCTGTTACGACCAGGAAGACATCACCATATCACCAGCATCATTAAACTAACATACTTCAAAATTCGGCATCAGCATACAAGGCTCTGACACCTTTAGCTTGTTGTCCACAATGAACCTGGAAAGGTTCTACTGTCCAAATCTGCCTCCTATTGCCCCAAATGTCTTAGTTCAGCAGTCTCTAAACTTTTGACTGCACACACCAGTAAATATATCTTTGCACATGCATCCCCAATATATGTATATTTAGAAGTCATATACATGCACAACTGCATCATTATATAATTATAAACATGCACAAAAATAGGAACTTTGAAAGGCTGAGATAAAGATGAGATAAATAATGTTTTTAAATTTCTGTGATATTATTGATGGTACAAAATAACTTTTCTTCCTGCACCCCAATGAAATATTTTGCATATTCCACTTTGGAGACCCCTGCCTTAGAGGACAGGAACAAAAATCAGGCTCAAGAGGGACAGTTTGTACTAAAACAGAAGTGTTCATTTTTGTACTAGGTTGCATCTCAAAGGTTGGATTGCATTTCTTATAAACCTCAGGGCTAAAAGCAGTATCACTGGAGATTTTAAAAGACTGTCACATCAACAGTTATTGTCTCTTCTGGTAATCATGTGTACCAACCAGACTAGGACTTAAGAATCTTACGTTTATCAACTGTGTTTATGAAACAGCAGAATTAAATGCTGCAGTGAGTGCAATTCCAGAAAAGTGGTGCTAATTGTATTAATTCCACAAAACACAATCCAAACCATAACTAAAGACATTATTACATTTCTAGAAGACAAAGTTCAAGGGAAGCAACAAAGAAGCTGTCAGTTCTCCTTGAGATGACAACGTAACTCAGGCACAGCGAAATGCTGCTGAAACAGTGACAGAAATTGTTCTTAGAAGTCAGCACCTCTGTAGCAGGCAACAATTCATGCATGATACACACCCTGACGCTCACTTCTAGGAGAGACTGTAGCAGTTCACTCCTTTGTTAATCCCATGGTAATGCAGCTCAAGGGCTCCAGCCAGCAACTCCAGCCTGGTCATTTTTTGATAGCTGTAAGCATTCCTCCATCCCCACTGTACAGAGCACTCAGCTGCTTGCAGCAGAGATGCTGGACCATTAAAAATTACAAGTTAGCACACTGAGCAGAGACCAGAGTGGGTTTTCTCTAACACATGGGGGTGAACAGAAGCTCAGCAGCTGCTCCACTAGCTGCTGAGCCACACCAGCAGCAGGAAAACTGGCACCCAGTCAGCAATAGAGTTTTAGTCCACCACTGCACATGAGTCAAAGCTTTCTGGTACATTATATACTGATCACTGCCCATTAGAAATAGAAATTACATTACAGAAACAGAAGCATGTGGATCAAAGCTGGCATTATTATGAACTATATTTATTTATCATGACAGGACTGCTATCAGAAGACACATTTTTGTTAACTGAACTGTCAGCAAGGCCACTGCTACTGTAAATCACTGCAGCTTCCAGAAACAAAACTCATTGTTTTGTTTGTTTCTGTTATAAAGCAGTCAAGAAACATCACCTCTAAGTCTCCATATAGAAAGTGACAGCTTAAATAGGTACAACAAAAACCAAAGAATATCTGGTACCCCAGCAAAGATAACAGGCCTGGAACATAAGGACCAAGAAATAAGCCCTCAAAGTTCACACATTTATATTGTTCATTTGACTGACAAAGCACAACTGAGCAAGACGAGAATTAAAAATGATGCTTTCAACTAAACAGTAAATCAACAAATCTTATTAGACTTTAGTTTTTATAAACTGGACTATTACAAACAGTGCCAAAGCTGCTTAAGCATTTGGTTTACATGTACTTCTTGTCTCTCAAGGAAAAACCACCTAAGCATACGTAAAATCCAAGATTCCTTTTGAAATTCTTGACTGTTTCAGGAGTGCACACACATTTCTTCAAGATGTTGCTGGACATGGGGTCAGTAATAAGGGTATCTTTGGAAATACCAGCAATAAACACTTTACAGTTTTTGGTGAATTACCTCCATTGTTCAGTGCTTAAAAAGCACTATAAAGGTTACTGTAATTTTATCCCCCTACACCAACCATCTTTCAGAGAAATAGTAACCAATTATGGGAATAGCTTTCCCACCACCAGGAGTAAATCTAAGGTGTTGAATTGACAAAGCGCTAAAAAGTGGGATCATTCAAAATGATCCCATGACCCAATTCGATAAAGCAGTTGTAGCTACCAAAATTTCTGCAGTGTCTGGGTCATCTTTTGTAAAAGAATAAACCAAAACACAAGCAACGCCATTTGTGACTTATAAAGAATATCCAGTTCAGCTTAAGCTGTAGAAATCTATTTGATGTCATTTAAGATTACTTTTTAAACTCTACTCCTGCATATTTCCAGTGCAGCTTTAATTTACAAAGTCTAAGGAAGAGTTCCCAAGAAAGGACCTGTAATCAAAGATCCCAAAAGACACTCCTAGAGAAGGTTCCTCCAGAAAACATCCACAACCAGGGTAACCACAGAAGCATCCCATTTAAAAGCCCAGTATGCAAGCTTGTTTTGATGAGATGCATCTGTCAGCTTCCAAAGCACACTCATGGACTGTGCCCCCTTAATAAGATAAAACACTTCTGTAAAAACCTTTACACAGGTAAAATGCACAAGCTTTGCCCTCATTTTAGATTCATTACACAATTCAGAAGTTTCAGGTAAGTTGTAGTACCTCAAAAAACACTGTCCCTGAGAGAAAAGAAGCAGTAATCCTGTTATAAAAACACAGTGGCAAAGTAACATCTGTAATTTAAGGGTGAAACAGTCATCAACCAAATTAAAGAAAAGGCAAAAATTCAGTGACTGACAGACACTTCATTTCTCCAGTTACCTCACAGGAACAAATGAAGACAAAGTCTTAGTGAAAGCCAGGAGCTGGACATAGCTATGACAGCTTTGTATAAATCAAGAGACCAGCACAACAATTCATAGAAAACGCCACTTAACCAGTTCTCTGCCAATGATGTATCCTTACCTTTTTTCAAATTTATACCTGTCACTTTAGGGTGAAAGTGAGGGAAAAAAGCTTTAGGTAGCAAGCTGGCAGCTTGAAAATTAAGCCAAATAAAAATTTTAAATGCCATCAGAGAAGATGGTGCACAAAGACACCACCAAATGCTTACAACAACATGTCCTGCTCTCCCATCACATCCTGCCCTGAGACTGTCAGCTGTCCCACCTCTTCTTGTGGCATTTGATCAAAGGAACAAGAGGCAATGGGCTCAGCATGCCAAATGATGAGAGAGGGATGCAAGGAAAGTAACAGGAGCACCAGTTGTACCCTCTGTTACATACTCCCATTAGGGTTTCCACTTTAAATCTCCCTTTAGTTAGTCAAAAGCTTTCACATGGTAATAGTTTACAGACAACCTAATAACTAATAGTCACAAAAGATACATAATTCTTTACCAAATTTTCAGAAAGTTTGGTGAAAAACCAATTGACTTTGCTCTAGAATTGAAAGAATGCTTTCTCTGGTGAGTACGACACATCAAGTAGTCAAGTTTGATCAGTTTAAGTAAAGCTAAAGTGTTTCACCCACAGCCCAATTAATGTCACTTTATCACAACATAGCAAGAACTTCTCCAAATGCCAGTTCCAACCTTTGCAAAGCTGCTGTTATGTGCACGTAACTTATTGTTATGTGCACATAACATTGACTTATGACATGGAAGACTCATGATTCTCATTAGGTGTTTCTCCTCCTCCTTTTACCTGCTTGCTTTTAAGAATGAGACTCCAGAAGGAGTTAAATTTTACAGAAGTGTATAATCACAGGTTAAGCACACCTACAGGTATCACTGGAGCCTTAAGCAAAGCTGGAAAGATGCTCTTCTTAAATGTAATCCCACTTGTTAGAGCACTAAACATAGTTTATATGGGAATACAAGCCCTTGAGGTGGAGGAGCACTCTTAGAGACAAGACCTTTTCAGAATGGTTTTATGCTATAAGCAAAGGGTGAAAGAAGTCCAAGCTAAGTCATTGTGTGTTTCTGCTTTAGTACAGCAGACACTGGGATCAGATTATTTCCCTAAGACCTTCCCCTGCACTTCTCCCACTTCAGACAGAACCCAATTAAACTGAGTGATTTAACTAAGTAAACTGAAAACCCTTCAAGCTGGGAAAAAGAGCACCTGGTTCAATATTACCAAAGGTCTAAGATTTTGCATTTATATCCTCTCATAAATTCCTTCAAAGAACTTTTAAATGGGAAGGAGACACATTGCACAGAGTATTAGAAAGTAAGTGAAGAAAACAAGTTACTAGTCATGAAGAAAGCAAGCTGAAACTTTCTATGAAGTAATACACTTGTGACACTAACAGAGTTCATGTACCACAAATGCTACCAAAAACACAAAATAAGGAATTTCAAAGTAAAGGCCAGTAATTTATTGATTCATCTTTTTTTTTTTTTACATGAAAAAGTGTGCATTTCGCAGGCTCTGAGGCCATAAGACTGCCAGGATGTTTCCTAATTGACTACACAATTTGCATTCTTCACCATATCCATATGAATCCAGCTGAAAATTATTACCCCATTTTAAGTTGCACAAGGCAGAAATTAACAGTGACTTGGTTTTACCAACAACTGTGTGAGGTCAGACATCTCTTCTATGACAAGGACATAGGGGACAACTGCAACAAGTTGAGTCAGAGTAGTTTAAGAATGATGTCTCAAGCAAAGCTGTCCAGAGCAATGTCATCTAATTTGCTGTACATTGCACCACAGGTGGAGTGGTTGATTCAGGTGTCTCTGCACAGAGTGGAAGTCTGTAATAAGTTACCAACTACTTCATGCCATTTCCTGGCTCTCCCTCAAGGAACACTCAGTAGCCACCTATATCAGCTCTGCCTCCGCAGTTGCTTATCTTACATATGTCAAAGCAGCTTGCATTTTTATGATTAACAGCTTGCTAGTTGACAAACCAACTTGATCAGCTCTCTTGAACTCTGACCACTGACTGCTTCCCAACCCAAGTGAGATCCCTTTGCCTTCAGGATTAAAGCCATATACTCCAGAAATTGTCAAAAGCATAGTTATTTATGCTAGCCTTCACAAAGTGATTAGACTTCCAACAGTTATTACTAGTGATATCAAAGGCATGCTTAGAACAAAACTGCTCTCCCCCAACAGCTTTTTGCCATTACTACACACCTAAGCAGAAAGAAAACAAGTTGTATCACTGATGCTTTAAATCGGGTTTCTCCAAGCCTGAGCTTCAGTGAGATCACCAAGAACACTCCACTCTGTGATCCCAGGTTCTTAACTTCTGAAAGCCACTCCTGGAAGCCTCTACCCCCTTCTTGGTACAGAAACAGACACTAAGCCACAGTTCAGCAATTATTATTAGTACTCTCTATATCTCTGGGTAAAACACTAGAAAGAGAATACCTGTAAAGCTAAAAGAATGTGTTGCACAAGAACTTGAGGGGCTAACTTCATGATCAAAAACTTCCCATTAAATGGGTGTGGAACTGGACAAGCTTATGACTGTGGCTGTATGAAGAAATTGAGTGGGACTCAGCTTATTTCTACCAGGTCCATCCACCTAGTCACTTCTGAAAGAGGTGCTATTATTAATGATTTACAGGAAGGATGAGGTCCAAAAACATATGAACCAAGACGTCAGCAGGAAATATATATATATCCTTTTGTAGGGCTCAATGTTGTTTCAGAAGGGAAAAAGCAAGTTTGTTACCAAGCTGGCTGCAGGAAAAAGCTGTAATTTCAGACAAACACTCACACGAGTCCTCCCCATCCAGGCATATTAATGGAAGAAAAGTCACAGAAAATCAGCCTTGGTATGTGAATGCTATGCATGGAGGATGACACAGAGCCATGAACGCATCACTGTCAACCTGCTTCAAACACAATGGATCAGTACAGGCACTTCAACTTGCAAACCACATGATGCACAGCATGTATCTCAGGCTGAGAGTAAAGTCACACCATACCCCATACAAATTATACCTAACACACAACACCTGATCACATAGACTAAAATCATCCAACTATTAAGAAAAAGTCAATAGCATTCCCCAACAGGGAAAAATCTACCTCTCACGTACACACAGAATAAGCAAGTCATTTGGTTATGCTGGCAAAAAAGGTATTTTTTTCAACTACGTGACAACAACACCATCAAATCCAGAATTGTCAGGCCAGTTTACAAGAACAGAAAACACCGGTGTGACAAATATTTTCAGCTACTGAGGGGCATATAATAAAGATGTTCTTATTTTGGTGAAATAAACAATGACAGTTAAGATCTTTCTCAAGGAAAAGAGGTAACACATCTCTAGATCAAAGGAATGCAGTAGAAAGACAAGTGAGTGAAACAGTTTGTCTCATTCAACCCAGTCTGAAGAAGAGAATGGTTAGGCAGAACACAGAATATTCCACTGAAGAGGGTGCCAAGTACAGGAAAAAACAAGTTACTTCTAATATAAGTTAGCAGTCCAATTATTTAATGAACTCCCTACCACAGAATGACCCTCTAATAACATTTTAAAACCGGGTTTTGTTCAAACAATTGCTGAGCTACAAACCGCAAGAGGAGTACTCAGAGAAGTATCATGTGAAGAGGGCAAGTGGATAACTCTTCCCTAAATATCTGCTTTTGGCCACCAGTATGGATAAAAAGTTAAGCCAAACATACCTTTGTTCATGCTTAGCACAGTTGCTTTTTAACTTTTTTTAGTTATTAGCAAGCTTTCATTGAAATAAATTGAATGTAAAAGATATGCATACATTAATACCTCCACTTAATTTTTTTTTGTGACTTATGTGCTTTGTGTGTTTTAAAGTCAGACAATATTATTGTGATGTTTTGCGTGTTTTAAAGTCACTCAATCACTTTCAAGTCCTTAGAACCTGCTTTGTGGGTGCTGCTGGACAATATCCAAAGCCTGCACTGGTACC
This sequence comes from Machaerirhynchus nigripectus, assembly GCA_013397975.1. Classification (NCBI taxonomy): domain Eukaryota; kingdom Metazoa; phylum Chordata; class Aves; order Passeriformes; family Dicruridae; genus Machaerirhynchus; species Machaerirhynchus nigripectus. Next base: position 744,081 of record VZRQ01006121.1, on the reverse strand, counting down.
AGAGACCCAAATGTCCTGCAATCCACACAGAAGTTGAGACAGTACTGAAGTTTTCCCCTTTCCAAGCAAGAAGGATGAAAGGAAAAATGATCTTTTGCTCAACCTCCTCCTGCTTTCAAGAGAGGCCTCTATCACCCTGATATGGCCTCAGTATTAATTTCTGCCTTATTAATAGCTAACCAAAGCAGGTCAGATTTATTCAGCACACTTCTTGATACTTCAGCACAGAGCTGAAGAACCAATTCCCTTTTTTTCAGTTCAATTGGCAATTCAATTATCCCAAACAGAGAAAATGTGGATAACACTGTTGCTTCAATTTGATGTGGCCATGCACAATTTATCTCAAAGTGAATAACGGACAGGTGACTCCAACTTCTAGAAACAGATTTAGACCTATCCCCAGCTTTTAAAACAGTAACAGATTTCAGCTCTTGTCTTACCTCCAGCTTACACATATGCCAAGGATTCTGAATGCTCTCAAAAGTCCCTCTTTTTACAGTCCTTCTGCCACGAGAAGGGACGTAAAGGTGATTTTCAAATTAGAAACCTTACAAAGCTTAAGGAAACCCAAACTTAGTACTTTTTACAAGGAACTATAACTGGGGAAGTTGTCCTTCCTTATTACAGTAAAAGAACTTAACTGCCTGGCAGTGCTGCCAAGAAGGACATCTGAAAAAACAGACTGAGCTGGGGAGAAGTCAAGTAACCTGTGGGAGGGGAAAGGAAAACAAAAAATAAAACCCAGTCCCAAAAATCGGAAATGAAGAAGAAATTAGAAGAAGAATTCTTCTTTCACAAATCACAACATCAGAAGTAAAACTGTATTCATCTAAGAGTTTAGCTTCAAGATGTTTGAAAAAAAGCAGTTTAAAACACAACATACTACACTCTCAACCACCCATTCCCCTAGCGAAGGCCATACAATTCACACCTAGGTATGGCTCATAAACATCAGCTATTATCCAAAACACAGCTTCCTATACACAGCAGACTGCTATGCTCATAAGCAAACAAGTTTTATTGTACCTTTGGCCCACAAAGGAGACCAAATCAACACACTGCATCACTAGCAGGTATACACTGCTTAAGATCAGCTGCATTTAAACAACATGGTCTCCTACAGGCCTTTCCAAAATGCAGGATCTCAAGATCTTTGTAATAAGAAGTCTGTCTAATGCTCTTACATGTCTAATCCACTTAGACCAGACATGCAGTGATTTGAGAAAAAATAGGTATGGCATCTAAGGAAAGCCTTTAAGTCTAGAAAAACAGATACGGGAATTTGTTAGGCACAAGAACTTCATCTGCTATTTTCCTCATGCTACAAGGAATCCCCTTCCACTGCTATTACAGTAACATCTTAATGACATTATCAACTTTCAAAACCTTACCCCCTTAAGTAAGTTTTGTCCATTTCTTCTCTAATCAGAGCAGAAGTTGACCATTGCAGCTTCAGCACTACAGTTTGTACTACCACTGAAGTTACAACCTGAGATCTCAGAGTTTTAGGGGAAGCAGCAAGGTCTAACTTTAAGTCTGAAACCAAAATTAGCAGAGCAGACTCAAGCCTTCCAAAGCACTAAGAACTTCATAAGCACACATGCAGTTGGTACCAGCATTATGTTCTAGGGTTCATCAAAATTAAGTCCATCTCCATACCCCAGAAGTTTGCTGTGTTTTAAACTCCACCTGAGTAAGCCCTGCTTCAGTAGTAGAGCTCAGGGATGAAAGAAGAAAGAAAAGGAAACAGCTCACAACCAAAAGTTCCCTTAGGGGCATTGTCAAATGCCTCTTGTACTTTGAAAATGAAAACAAACCCATACAGTCTCAGGGTGTGTTGTCTGACTGATAAATTGTACAGCACTATTCAGAGTTCCAGGCAACACTATGCCATAAAATGTTCATTTTGCTATTGATTTCAACAGTGCTTTAGAGCCATATGCCAGCACTTAAACACTGACCACTCACCACAGACTTGTTAATTATCTTAATTTACGTGTACCAGTGCACCACAAAGCTCAAACAAGATCTCTACGTAAGGTCCAGTTCTGTAACACTGTGGCACACCTCAGAAAGCTCTCGGACTGACCACAGACCTAGCAATTGTACAAGTCCTGAGTTAGGAGTAATGATGTAAAAGACCTTCATTTTACTTTTATCATTAATTTTGTGTGCCTTGTGCCCCCAGTGAAGAATACACCCTGTAAAAAATATTCTTTTTATGAACTGCAGTAACCTGTTACAGCTCTATTTGCCAAAAGGTAATACTTACTTCCAGTTAGTCTACATCGTTGGACCTTACTGCTAAATTGTTTTTATAACATTAGTTCTGATCACAATGCCATCTCTTCTCTGCACAAAGAGGTGTATTCTTTCCTGGACACATCTGTAACTTCTACAGTTCGGTTGTTTCACTTAACCCCTTTCCGCAGCCTGCTCAGACCACAAGAGATGCAGACACCAACCAGCAACCATGCCCAAATGAAAGAAGTTACAAAGTACAAGGCACCAAAACTGATTGCCATTAAGTACACGTGCATCACAGGAGTCCCTGAGCTGTTACAACACACGTGAAACCCTTACTTCAAGCCAACTGTCCTCAATTTCAGTTTCTCGCTTCCTAACTCCACTACACAAGTTTGCAGCAGCCCATGGATATCAAACACAGAGATCACTGTCCATACTTTTAGATCTTACAGTCTCTTTACGCTTCCAAGATCTCTTCTCCCACCCAGAGGAAGGGGATTTAACAGCCATCTCCCCCCAACAGTTTGTATCGAAACGCCGCCGGGGAAGAGAGGGTGCTTACACTCTTCCTCCCGGCTTAGGCTGGCCCACTCCCGAACTACCGAGGCGCTGGAGGCCTCCTGCCCGAAGCTATTCCAGGGGAACCCTCCCTGTCACTACCCTGGCCGGGCACGGGAGGCCCCGGTACCCACCGGCGGCGAAGTGGAGCGGCGTGGACTTGCGCCCCGCCATGTCCTTGGCGTTCACGTTGCCCGTGTCCACCAGTCGCTTCACGCGCGTCACGTCCCCATTCCTGCAGGCCTCCAGCAGCTCGCGGAACGCCCCGCTCGCCGCGCCCGGGCCCGCCGCTTCGGGACTCTCGGCCGCCGGGCTCGACGCCGCCGACGACGACGCGGACGAGG
>VZRQ01006121.1:697269-733356 GCA_013397975.1 Machaerirhynchus nigripectus | reverse complement strand
CGTCTACCCGCCGCCGCCCTGCGCCACCTGGGCCGCCTGGCCGAGCTCGACCTCAGCCACAACCGGCTGCGGGGCCTGGGGGACGGCGGGGCGCTGGCGGGGCTGCGGGGCCTGCGCAAGCTCAGCCTCAGCCACAACGAACTGGGCGCCGAGGGCCCGGGGCTGCCCCCCCGCCTCGCCGAGCTGGGCTGCCTCGAGGAGCTCGACCTCAGCTTCAACCGCCTGCGCCGCCTGCCCGAGGGCCTGGGCCGTCTGCGGCACCTCCGCACCCTCGACGTCGACCACAACCTGCTGCCCTCCTTCCCTGCCCCGCTGCTGGAGCTGGCCGCCCTGGAAGAGCTCGACTGTTCCGGCAACCGCCACCTCGGGGCCCTGCCCGAGGGCATCTCTGCCCTCCGCCGCCTCAAGATCCTCTGGCTCAGCGGCACCGGGCTGGCGTCCCTACCCGAGGGCCTCTGCCAGCTGAGTGCCCTCGAGAGCCTCATGCTGGATGGCAACCGGCTGCAGGCGCTGCCTGCTGGCTTTGGCAGACTACAGCGGCTCAAGATGCTGAACCTCTCATCCAACCTGCTGGGGGAGTTCCCCTCTGCCATCTTGGCGCTGCCCAGTCTGGAGGAGCTCTACCTGAGCCGCAACCAGCTCACCGTGCTGCCCCCTCACCTCTGTCAGCTCCACCAGCTACGCACTCTTTGGCTGGACAACAACCGCATCCGCTACCTGCCTGACTCCATCGTGCTCCTCCACAGCCTGGAGGAGCTGGTCCTGCAAGGCAACCAGATCGCCATCCTGCCTGAGGGCTTTGGGCAGCTTTCCCGTGTCACCCTGTGGAAGATCAAAGACAACCCCCTCATCCAGCCCCCCTATGAGGTTTGCATGAAAGGCATTCCCTACATCGCAGCTTACCAGCAGGAGCTGGCCCACTCCCAGCCTGCCCTCAAACCTCGCCTCAAGCTGGTCCTCATGGGCCTAAAGGATGCAGGAAAAACCCTGCTGAGACGCTGCCTCATGGAGGAAAATGGGCAGAGAGAGGACGTGGGAAACCTGGAGGCAGGGAACACCCAGCACAGAGGGTTTCCTGGGCAACAGCAGGACATTGGGAAGGTGACAGTTGGGTGTTGCCCCTTTCCAGAGCCTCAAGACAGTTCCTCAGCTCGGGTACCTGTCATGCAGCAGGTAGAACGTCTCCCTGTTGAGCGGCAGGATATCCCTTCTCGTGTGCCCTCTCACCGAGCGAAAGGGGAGACACCATCCCCTTCTCCGTCGCTGACACCCAATGCCCCCCAAATACCACTGGGACTGGGACTATCAGGAGGCAGTAAGGGCATTGAGGTGATGGACTGGACAGCAGATGCAGAGAGGGGCCTGACATTTATTGTGTACGAGCTGGCGGGGGACCCGAGCTATGATGTGATCCAGTCTTTCTTCCTCTCTCCTGGAGCCTTGTACGTGCTGGTGGTGAATTTGAGTGCCTACGTCCCTCAGCACTTCTACCCCTCTGTGGGCTATTTCTTACACTGGCTCAGTTCTAAGGTGCCCCATGCTGTGGTGTGCATGGTGGGAACCCATGCCGACCTCTGTGCGGAGCGGGAGTTGGAAGAGAAGTGCCTGGACATACATCACCAGATCGCTCAGCAGGAGAAGAGGGATGCTGAGGGACTCCAGAGCTTAGTCCAGCAGGTGGATGAGGCTCTGGGACAGGACTTTGACCTGCGCTGCTCCAGCCCGCACGCTGCCTTTTATGGGGTCTCGGACAAGAACTTGAGGCGAAAGAAGGCCCAGTTTCAGTATCTGCTCAATCACCGCCCACAAATCCTCTCTCCAGTGCTGCCTTTCAGCTGCCAGGACCGTTGCCAGGTGCGTCGCCTGCGGGACAAGCTCCTCTCGGTGGCTGAGCACCGGGATATCTTCCCAAACCTGCACCGGGTGTTACCCAAGTCCTGGCAAGTGCTGGAGGAGCTGCACTTCCAGCCACAAGCTCAGCAGTTGTGGCTGAGCTGGTGGGACTCTGCCCGGCTGGGCTTGCAGGCAGGCCTGACGGAGGATCGGCTGCAGAGTGCCCTGTCCTACCTGCACGAGAGTGGAAAGCTGCTCTACTTTGAGGAGCATCTCACTTTGCGGGAATATGTGTTCCACAACCTGCCGCGGCTCATTGACATCCTCAATGTCTTTTGCCAGCGGGATGCCACCGTGCTGCTACAGAAACTGCTCAGCGACACCCAGATTGACGAACTGAGGACCACTCAGCTCCATCATTACGTGGAGGGCTTTCTGCTGCATGGCCTCCTTCCTGCCCATGTTATCCGTCTCCTTCTTAAGCCCCACATCCAGAGCCGGGAGGATCTGCAGCTCATTCTGGAGCTGCTGGAGAAGATGGGACTATGTTACTGTGTCAACAAACCCAAATGCAAGCCCTTAAATGGGGCAGCTGCTTGGTACAAGTTTCCCTGCTACGTGAAAAACGAGGTGCCCCATGCCGAGGCATGGATCAACGGCACCAATCTGAGTGGACAGTCCTTCGTGGTCGAGCAGCTGCAGATTGAATATAGCTTTCCATTCATTTTCCCACCCGGCTTGTTTGCACGCTACAGCGTCCAGATTAACAGCCACGTGGTTCAGCGGTCAGATGGCAAATACCAGATCTATGCCTACCGGGGAAAGGTGCCTGTGGTGGTGAGCTACCGGCCTGCCAGGGGAGCTCTGCAGCCAGACACTCTGTCTATCGCTAGTCATGCGTCCCTACCAAATATCTGGACAGCTTGGCAAGCTATTACGCCTTTAGTGGAAGAACTGAATGTCCTGCTCCAGGAATGGCCGGCCCTGTACTACACTGTGCATGTCCTCTGTTCAAAGTGCCTTAAAAGAGGGTCACCCAACCCCCACACTTTTCCAGGTAAGGCATAGCCCAGCTTGCCTTTCAACTCTTCTGGAGCTTTGCCCCTTCGAGAAAGGTGTCTTATGAGGTCAGCCCTAGCTCTGTTTCTTTTTTTTCTTTTCTTTTTTTTTCTTTTTTCTTTTCTTCTCTGCTCTAACTCCTTTCCCTGGTGGTTTGAGTCATGAGAGAAAATATTAGGGTAGCTCCAAGGAGACAGGCTTAAAATAGCCCTATTCTGAGAGGAGGGGGGTGTTACATCCCCCTTTGTCTGCGCCTTTTCTCTCTGCTTTTTGGGTTTTGGCCCTGAGGGTTGGCGGTGCCATTGTTAAAAAGGCTCTGACCTGTCCTCCTTGTTTTGATTCCTTTGAATGGGACTGTGGTGTTGGGGTTTTTTTTCCCCCTAGTTCATTTTACCCTGCAGCTCCCACTTCCTTGGAGCTAGTTGTAAACATGAATAGAGATGTCTAAAACATTGCAGGTGTCCCCCATCCCCCACTTCAGCCCTCCACCCCCAAAACCTGGCCTGTGCTGCAGCCTCTCTGAATGCAGGAAAGCTCCTCCTGGTAGACAATGGGTGTGTTGGTCTCCATAGCCTTGTGTAAAAAGAGCTTTCTCTGAGCCCTGTCTCTAGCGGGAAGCATTCCTCCCTGAAGAGAGATGGATACTCCATCTTCTTTGTTTAAGTGTCTCACCTAGAAGTGTTTCCCAGACTGTGCCTTTTGGACCTGTTCTCAAGAGCATTCTGTTTTCCTTCTCTCCCTCCCTTCATCAAATGAAAAAAGCATAACCTCTCTCCTATGGAACGTGACTGGTCATGGTGATTTTTAAAGCTGTCACCTCTAAAACTGTGATTTTTATTGATGATGTTTTCCAGCAGCATCTGTTCTACTTTGTGTGTGCAGGTGCTGCCTCCTAACTAGTGTCCTCCCAGCTCTGCTTGGGTTTGCTCTGCGGCTTGCAGGGTGCCATGGGAAAGGTGCTTTGATGTGTAAATCTGCATGAAATCAAAACACACTCTGGACTGTGAGCAATGCTCCAGAAATCTGCATTTTAACAATCATGTTGGAGGTGTGTTGGAACATTATTAAGAGGTAGCCTGAAACTTTGCAGGGAACTGTGGCATGAGTTGAATTAAAGCAAGCAGTGGTGCTGAATTTGTTTGTAAGCAAATGTGATTAATAAGGTGTGGGTTTTTTGGGATTGTTTTGGGGTTTGGATTTTTGGTTTTTGTTTTGCTTTTTTTTTTCCTCTGGACATTTAGAATAAGGAGATGCTGTTTGCTCCTCAGCCTGAGTCCTGGCTCCATCAACTGTGTCTCCCTTTAACTGCTCACTTATGTAAGAGCCATTGGACTGGGGGGGTGAACCCATGCTGTGAGACATGCTGAGTGATATCTTGCTGCCGACATGGTGCTTAGGGCAGTGTGATCTGCTTTCCAAAAAAAACCCATGGAAACGAAAGAAACAAAACCTGCCACAGAACCCCTGAAAAAAACCCCAACAACCAAACCAAACAAAAAACCCCAACAACCCTCCCCAAAAACCCACCAAAATTAGTCAAGACAGCAGACGTGTGGATGTGCAGTGTGATGGGCACCTATAGAAGATTTAACTTTTGAGTTCCAGTCTGCAGTCACACATCTCCTTTATTTCTTTTTAACTGGTGAATGCTTTGTGGCTGTCCCTTTTCTCCCTGTGAGTAGATGATGCTTTAAAAGTGAAATTTGAAGAGGAGCCAGACTGACTGCAAGCGGTTGGTGTTGTTGCTGACCCCAGTGATAGTCAGAGTGGGTTCAGAAGCATGTGAGGGGTATTGAAGGGCCTTTTCCTTTGGATTGGGCTATGCCATCTATGTTTCCTTAGAGGTGGGAAAGGATTGCTCTCTCCTGGGAGCCAGGCCAGGTGTGCTGGGAAGGGAAGGCACAGGTGAGCAGGGTGCTGAGCATGGGAGGAGCTGGGGCTCGCGTGCCAGGTCTCCGAATGGCACCTGGGTGATGCTGCCTATGGAGAGGGGGTTGCAACATTTTTGAGGAGCTCCAGCAGGGAAGTCAGGACTTGCTATCAGGGGCACAGGATAGCATCCCAGGTGTGACCCTGCCTTGGGGCAGAGAATGACTCTTTTAAACATGGGTACGGTGTGACTCTAGCTGGGAGAACAGCAGACAAACGTGTTTAAAAGGCAGGGCTGATCTGTGGAAATGCTGAAGAGTGATTAAAGGTTGCAATTTATTGAGAAACCTGCTTGTTGTCTTGGATGATGCTTAGATCTAGCCCAGTGGTGATCTGGACTATATGAAAAACGTGAGCTGTGATTTGGCTTGCGAGGCCTGTATGTCTGCATTTAATCTAAAATATTCATTGCTGTGTATCTGCTCTGAATAAAGGAATGTTTAGGAGCCCCTAAATGGCAATCATGAAGCTGAAGACTTTTTTTTTTTCTTCCTGATTTTGTTGATCAGGAGGCGTGCATGTTTAAAGTCATGCTGCCAAGCTTGCTGTCATGCAAGTGAATCATGGTTGGTGTCATCTTTGACAAGGTGTAGGAAAGAGATGGGTCTAATGTTACAAAAATATGTAGTGAGGGAGATGTCTGTGTTTCTTTCCAAGTTCTTTTAGTGGAAATCCCTGGCAATTACAATGTTCCTAATACTTAAATAGGTCTGTGGGCTTTTTAGGACTGCACTGAAGGAGTGCTTTGCAGCCAGTTGACCTTAATAAGGGAAATAGTTCTGTGGAGACACTGCCAGATTTGTGCTCAAAAATGGAAGTGCAGTCTGGCTCTGTGTGGTTGTGCAATCTGTGTCGAGATTCATGAAACTGATGGTGCATTCTTTGGTCATCCAAAATTTTTATTGGAATCCTCTTCAAAAAGGGAGTTCAGAAGTTGAGAATTAATCTTTGCTTTTCCTCTCCTTCCCTTTCCTCTCTGTCCTGCACACTATATCTAACAATACCAATAATACACACAGAAATACTCTAGGAACAAGCTACTGTACATAGAAACGGTTAATAAAAATTGAGATTCTGGATTCAGTTTTCTGAGGGCTTATTGCAAACAGTGAATGAAAGTGATACAAAAATGCCTTGTTAGGGTCCTTTTAAGGAAGTTTTTGTGTTTGAAACAGTTTTGTAGCTGGGTGAAATAGTAACTGAATTGGCATCTGAGCTGGAATCTCAGTGTGCTTTGAGGCTGCAGTCATCCATTCGGCTGATAACAACTTGGTGTGTTGAATATTTTTTTTCTTTACATATGCACTATATATAAATAGAAGTGTCCCTACCAGGCTAAGAAAATCATATCTCTGCCTGGAGTGACCAACAGGAATGGTTCACATCTCCAAGATGATAAGACATCAGCTGGGTCATCACAGACATTGTGAAATGCTCTCATTTGTGTGTGATGTTCTTTTAGCCCCTGGACTGAAGAGCTTTTAGGTTATTCATGTCCCGTAAGCTATTAAGTGACTTGGGATTGGGGGGTGGAGATAGTTTGCCATCTGTCTGATAGTAGACACGTGTGCTTTGTTTGGACAAATGTGACTGAATTTTCCAAGCTTGCATTCATGTGCACCTGCTGACTGCCCTGCTGCTGTTTCCCCTTGCCCTGCACTAGACTGGGTCTGGGTCACTAGGGGTGCTTCCAGACTGCCTTTTGTACAAGGTGTCCTGATGTCCTATGCGTGATTCTTCTGGTGTTTGGGCAGGGAGGGATTATGTTTGACCAGTTTTTTCCTTTATTCCTGCCTGTGAAGGGGCTAAGTTTAGACATGAGAAAGCCAGGGTCTTTGCTCACCGCAGAAGATGGGCAAAATGCTGTCACAAATAAGAAGATGTGGGTTTTAACAGAGTAAAAATATGACAACAAATGGAAAGCCATGGGCATATATACTGTGTGAGCCTAGCAGCCCCTGTCCAAAAGGATGCTCCAGAGCAATGGGAGCTTTGAAAGGTTCTGGAGGACTAGCAGGAGGTCTCCTGTGGAGAGAAAGTGCACATCTGCCACCTGCCTTGCTATCCCCTTCTTGAGGTATCAGAGCAGGGAGGAGATCACAAGCCTCTACTCTGCCTGTCTCTCACATCAAAGGTGAACAGAAGCAGGGATTATACTGCCAGTCCCCTTAAGGGCTACAGACAGAGGTATCATAGTGTAGTTCCCCTGTGAGTGTGTCTCTGTCGTGGCTAGAGCAGGGCTAAGTAGGCCACCTTATGCTCATGATTCAAAGTGAACCATGCTCACCAGCACTGGAATCAGAAGCTATCATGATCTCCTTTGGTGGCTGGGATGGAGTTAGGAGATAGGGAGGTGGAAGATCCTATGATGTGTCATGCTGTCAAGTCACCCCATGCAAGGTGAGGCGAGAGCAAGTGAGACTGGTTTTGTCAGAAGGGCTCAGAAGTTGCTCTAAAATCTGAGCTGCTGCTCGGTGAAAGGCTCATGTCAGGTATCTAATTCCACTTTGTAGTCATGCTTTAAGCAGCTGGGGTTCTTTTCACAGACAATTGCAGTAGAGTAACACCTGCTTGTTATAGAGCCTGATGCTAGCACTAGGCAGCCTTCTATTTTCCGCATTTGCAGGTGGAGTCTTTTTTTGCTTGACTTTCAAAGTAGATGCTATGGCTGTTTTGGGGCTGTTGTCACACTATCCTGCAGGCTGTGGCTTCAGCAGAATATTGTGGCGTAATTGGAGATGGTGGGACAAGACTTCACCATGTGAGCTCTAGCTGTGGATGATCTGGAAGGGTGAAGCTGATCAGGGCCCTGTGGTTCGGCAGAAGAAGAGCATAGATTGGTTGCTGGACTTGGGGAAGCTACTGTCATTCTGTGGCTCTAGCATGGATAATTTAGTTTACTGACTAGAGCTGGTTCTGTGCTGTTGAAGTGACAACCTTGACTGGCATGACTTGTTGTAGGTTAACAGTGTAGAAACACTGTAGTAGCCTATTTGCCACCATGGATTTTAGAGATTTGCTTTACATTAACCTGTGTGTTGCAAGATGAGCATTTCAAGTCGTCTTGTTTGGTGGCTGTGGCATCCTCTAATTTAAACATGTTGAAAGGGCAACACATGTTTCTGTGTTCTTGGCGGAGGCTGAGAAATTGTCAGAGGAAGAGTGTGGTATGCAGCGTGGATGGCTGCCATGGGACCGTCCCTGGTGGGGTACAGATGTGGGAACCAGTGTTTGGAGAGAACCGAGGTAGTGCAGACCTGGGCTTGTGCGTGACAATCTAGCTTGGGAGGACACAGGAATGGGAGGGAATGGGGATGCCAGAAAAAAGGCTGAGGTTTTTGAATTGCCTTCTTAAAGCTGTCCTGCAGTGTCTGGTTACCTTGTATTGTGTGTGTTTGGGGGCTTTTATTTTAAAGCTCTTAATATAGAACTTGCTAAAATTACTTGAAATTAGAATGACAACGTGCACGCTTAACACTACTTGAAGAAATTCTCTTCCTTGGTCAAAGGAATCCTCTTCCTTACAGTAAAAGTTCCTATGCATTTCTGATAAAAGAAAGCTTTCCTGATATGTCAGCTCTGGTACAGGGAAGCTCTTCTGGTTTGTCCCTCAAAAACTTGTCTTGCCCTGACCTGTTCCCCATGGGAGTCATCTCTGGGCTTTGAGCCTCTGGACTTTGAGCTGCCATCACTGAACCAGGGAGATGCTAGTTTTGGTTGAGTGGATCTTTTTGGTTTGGTTAGTGAAGCAAAGCAGAGTTCTTGGCCTTCAGTGCGTTACTTTTTTTTTGGTTTGTGTTTTTTATTACAGTTGCTGGAATTTGTCTTTGCAGGAAATGACCTATAAAAGAGTTGCTGGGTACCAAATGATTCTTTGTTTCATTGCATGAGATCTGTTTAAAAGCTGCTGACTGTGAGGGTGAGAAAAGATGTTGATGTAGGTTTTCTGCTCTCTTGAGTCACTTGCTTATGTGAGGACTGATTTGTGTGCTGCTTCAGCATGCTGTGGATACAGGTGTCATGAAACATACTTTGCATTGTCTTATGTGCTCACACATCTGGTGATACAATACCTGCTTCTACAAACACTGAAGTGGGAAAAGTTTTCCTGTGTAAGTTTAGTTGAGGTTTAGCGTGTGAACGATCCACGTGCAGGTGTATTACAGGGGCCTACTACTTATGCTTCCTCAGGAGTGGATGGTGGAAAATCACCAACAGTGCTGAATTATTGTTGTCTTTTGGGGATGTGAACATGTTACTTGACATTAGGATAGAGCTATGAAAAAACAGTATCAATTTAAAAACAAAATAAGAGTGCATCTAGTAGGTAATTCTCCTGTAAGCTGTGGTGTCCATTGCTTTTGAAGTGTTAAGCAGGCAACTGTGGTAGCCTAGCATGCTCTCCAGTTAGTAATTTGCTAGTAATAGTGCAGGCTTCTTGTTTGGCTCTTGAAAGCAATTTGCCGGGGAAGAAGGAGAAAAATGTATGTAGTGGAAAGTCCTGTGTGGGGTTTGAATTCTTGGAAGTCATCAGTGTACAATTTCTTTTCTACCCCCCCCCCGCCCCCATCGTGAATAGAGGAAGAGTAACCTCTAGATGTGTAGATATGTAAAGAAAATTGTGGGCTGGGGGTTGAATACAAGATAATCAGTTACGTCCTTTTATCTCCCTCTCCTTATTTGTGGTACTTGTCACACAGATGTGGACAACTGTGAGAGTAAGCACGCTGGCTGGTGCCAAATAAGATCACCTCTGCTCAGGTTCTTTGGAGCTTGTGGGATGCCTATTTAAGGGAGCTCCTTCTAGGGACAAGGAGTGGGAAGGAAGTCCCTAAGGTTTCTGTGTGAATTATAACCACCAAATTCCTCTGCAAACAAAATGTGTCAGTGCTTTTGACTAGCTAAGAACTTACCTGTGTCTGAGAAAGTAATACAGTTGGGTTACAGGAGTCTTAGCCTGCCTCCGTGGTTTGCTGTATGGTGGTCTTGCCTGCATCAGGAGAGCTGATGGGATTCTGGTGACCACAATGTGAAGGAACTGTCTTATACAGAGGATGAGGAGGTGATGATGTTTCTAGAAGCTGTTGCGTGGATGAAGTTTACAGTCTTGAATGGCAAGGTCACCTGGGTGAATGTGGCCTTTTTTCCAGCTAGACCAGCTGTGAGAGTTTTGTCCTCTAGCAATTTATTTCTGGGGAACCAGATGTAAGAACTGAAATTGGGGTGTGCAAGACCTGTGGAAACAAAAAAGGCTGGTTGGCTTTGTGAGAAATTTAACTTGGGATGTTCAGATGGAACATCTTTGAGGGCTTATGATTCTGCCTCAGGAGGCTGCTGGAGGCTGAAGACATATTGTACTTGCAGTATTTTCCTGGCTAAAGCTTGGTGCTAACACTGATCGGGTTGCCAGCGTGGTCAGTGGTAGTGTGGTTTCAGACTTAACGCAGGTTCTGTGGTTAGGGGTGACTTGTCTGTGGCCAGTGGATGGAGGCTGTGCTCAGACTGAGCTGTGACTGCTGGAGTGCTTGCCTGCTGGAGTTGGTTGTGGTTTAAAGCAAGACCTTAATTTCAGATTTGCTTTTTTTGTTTTCACAGTGGTCATTTTCAAGAGCTCTGAGCTTTATCCAAAGGTGTACTGAGTACACTCCTTACTGGTTTTAGCTGTGGATTCCTGGGGGATGGGTGTGAAAGTGGCTTAGGACCTACAGACTTTGCAAGGCAGCATTAATTTTTATTGGCAGTTGAACATGGCAAGCCCTGCATGAACCAAACAACAGCTTTGAGATGAGCAAGGTGCTTCCGTTGGGAAGTCCATTAAACTGAGCGCTTTGTGAAGATCAGACTGAACTGTGAGGTCAAGTAACCTTCAGCACAAAATTAAGTTCCATCTCAAATCCTGTTCAGACCTGCTTTGTATTGCCAAGTGCTGACTTGGATTTGGTGCTTGAACACTCCAGGAAGCAGCTGTATTGTTGTTGATCTAGGATACACTGAATTGTGCTGATAAGATGATGGGAGACTTCTGCTGGGCTATTACTGGCAGGATTTCACAAGCTTGTCTAAGTGCATTTCTGCAAGGCTCTTTATGAAACCAATACCAGGACATCTCTTTTACCCAGTTTTAGGGTGATGTTTGCCAAGAGTCCAGTTTAGAGAAGCATTTTTATTTGTGTTATCTGAGGGAACCTAGACTGTTCTGGGAGAACTCCTTCCTCCTTCATTCATGGTTCCCATCACTTTCTGCAGAGTTTTCAGTCTCTTCCTGTTACAGTGTGACAGGAACAAAAGAAAGGTACAACACTGGTAGGACAGGGATTTATGGGCCTCATGCCCACAAATGACTGGTGATAAAATTAATATTGTAGGCTTTTGTCCTAACAGAATACAAAATTATGGCACACTTTACTCAAGACTTGTTTCTTGAATGATCTGTACATAGTAACTTTCCAGTCTGTGTGCTGAATTCCTCTTGGAGCATGTTCTTTGCATTTTTAGCAGGTGTTTTTCTCTCCAGCAATACCCTGTGAGCAGTGGTATCTAATAAGGGATAGATCCTTCCCTGCAGTAGGGTAGGGTTGTTGATGAACTTCCTAAAAAATTAATTGGCCGTGGTTTCCAGAGCATCAAAATCTGCAGGGTTTGATTTGAGACAGAGGCGCTTGACCTAGTTTGCTTCCAATGCATCTAGTGGTTTCTGCCCCATGAAACCACACAGTGGAAAAGTATTGAAGATGTACAGTGATTTGGCCTTGCTTGGCTTTTGAGAGACATGTGCAGTGCATTTGGTTCTTCTGCATCAATGCAAGGTTGGCAGCAAAGGACTGCTAGAAGGGCTGATTTGTCCCAAACCTGTTGTGAAACAAGTGTTCTCACATTTAGGAAGACCCTCCCCCTTGCTACATGGGCAACATACAGAGAATGAGCTTCTTGCAGCCGAAGAAAAAGGCATCTTTGTCATGCTGTTTCTGAAAGTTTATGATGGACACAGCAGAACTGCAAAATTGTCCTGCAGCATAGACCACGAGCGTACATGGTGCAGCAGCACCCTGCTGCTTGTCTAGCTGTTGTTGTGGAAGTCTGTTGCTGGCTATTTAGTACCTTTCTCCACTCCCTGTGGCCTCTTTCTTAAACGCAGCAGTCAGGTATGGATGGCAAGCAGTTTTTCTCTGAACAGATAGTGTTAGAAAGCAAGAACTTAGCAATGTGCAGAGCTGAAATGCACAGGCTGTACAGTGTGGAGGACAGAGAGACAGAAACTTCTGTCTGAGACTGGCTGCCTGACATCAGTCTTTTACTCTAAATATTCCTGTTGCCCATGTCTGAACAGTTGCATTTTCATCTCTTGTTAAAATTCTCAGATAATTTGAGATCAGTGAAGAATGAAGTACCAAAAGATGGGGTAATGGCAGGTGATAAAGATCCATTCTGATAAGCAGTCCTCTCATATGGACCCTTCTGACACTTGAATTTTTATCTTTCCACCCTCTTTCTGTATTGTGTGTAACTCACCAGTTGGTACACATGTTCTCTTTTAATACATTTTGGGGGAAATAGCATGATTGTCTGTCAAATTGCTGATCTTTGCACTTTTCAGGATTACGTCCTCAATGTATAATAATCTGCAGCTGTATTTATTGTGCTGTGTGATTGGGAATAGTTCAAGTTGTTTATGTAGAACTCTTTCTTCTCTCCCCAAAAGAGCTGAACAGCTGGGACCTTGTCTCTATGAGACCAAAGGGGGACTTGAGGCAGCTACACAACTTAGTTGTCCCCTTACTTCAGTAATTCTTCATCTGTGAAGCTGTGAGTGGCTCACGGGAGCAGTGACCTTCTTTAGCAGGGGGATTTAGTCATGATGGGATGCACAGGAGCTGGAGCAGAAGTGGTAGTAGAGTGGTAGCCAGGCAGCTCTGCACACCTTTGAGAGATCTGCTGTATGGAAGGCGTCTTGCAAATTGCAGACACACCCGGGAGTAGCCAAAGGGCATGGGAAACTGCAAATCCAGACAAACTGGTGTCTGAGCAAGAGCTGTGTGGTGCCAAACTCTCACTCAATGATAGGGAGCTGTTTCTGGGTCTGAAATGGTTTTAAAGTGCTCTGTAGGTTGAGAGAACAGCTGCTGGCTTGGCCTCCGCTGCTTTAATGTGGGCTTTGAGCCAGCCAGCCTCTGTCCCACTGTTGAACTTCTTGAGTCACTCTGTCTTGCACCACTGTATTGCTGAGCAGCCCAACTAGGAAAAAGCAGTGAGAGCTGGAATAATCAGTTCTGGCTCAAAGTATTCCCTGGGTAGTCCTTTGGATGCATTGGCTTTCTTGGGGAAGCCTCATCTGGACTGTATCTTCAGGAAGCCAGCATGCTGTGTTCAGAGAGAAACAAGCAGGTGGACCTCTCCACATTTCCAGGACATTGCAGGCAGGGGAAGATGGACAAACTTATCCTTTTCATATGTCTGTGCTACTGCAGTGAGGGGAAGAGATGGAGAATTTTGTGTTTCCTCTGCTGGTCTGCATTGTGCTTCTTACCCCCT
Source organism: Machaerirhynchus nigripectus (assembly GCA_013397975.1). NCBI lineage: Eukaryota > Metazoa > Chordata > Aves > Passeriformes > Dicruridae > Machaerirhynchus > Machaerirhynchus nigripectus. The sequence goes on along the minus strand of VZRQ01006121.1, from coordinate 720,006 downwards.
TGCTGTGTGTGGCTGTATTTTTGCACTGGGTTTGCGTGGCAAGGTTTTGGTAGCGGGAGTGGGGCCCTACAGGGTTTGCTCCTGTGAGAAGCTGCTGGAAGCTTCCCATCTCTTTGACAGAGCCAATGCCAGATGGCTTCAAGACAGACCCACCTCTGGCCAAGGCCAAACCCATCAACAATGGTGGTAGTACCTGTGGGGTGACATATGAAAAGGGGAAAAAAACCAAACCCCACTGCAGCAGCAATTGCAGCTGGAGCAGGTGGATGCCCAAAAGAGGCTATGATCCTGCGAGAAGCCTGTGATGGAGCAGACCTCAGACAGGACCCATGGACCCATGGAGAAAAGAGCCCATGCTAGAGGGCTCATTGAGGAAGGGAGTGATAGAGCAGCTTTGGTGGGCACCTAGCACCCAGCCAGGGTTAACCCACCACAGTTTTGTGCAGAACTGCTGGATGGAGTTGAATGTGCTGAAGCAGAGGGTTCTTGGTGGCAGGTTTCCAAACCAGGGAGTCGGCAGCAAGCACCAGGCCTACTTACACTCGTTGCATAATCAGATGAGTTTTCAGCTCCCTGTGCATTTCTCTAAATCTTCCTTTTGAACAGTCTCTTTCTTTGTCCGAGAGATTTTCATGCTCTTATTTCAGACAGTGATGCATGCACTAGATTTGGAATATTCTCATATCCACATGACTCCGGTATATCAAAGTGGCTAAATTTAGAAAATCTAACAAAAAAGAGCTTCCCCTTCCTGTGATCTGACATAATGTTTCTTGGTCGCTGTTATTTTTACTACAGAACAGCTTAAATCTATTTGGATTGGGCACTAAGCGATGGCTACAGTGTGAAAGTAGAAATTCGTTTCTGTGAAGTCAGGCGGCCGTGCTGCAGCTTCAGGGCTCTGAGAGCAGCCTGCTCATGCTGAGCATGTGCCAGTGCTGTGTTGGGGCCCCCTTACAGCCCTGTTCAGCTCTCTCGAGCCCTGCCTGCTCCGTAGAGGGTCTGTGGGGCTCAGAGCTTCAGTGGCTCTGAACTTCTTCAACATCTTGTAGATGTAATGAGTGGCAGTGGTGATGAATTTTAACACACACACACCCCACTACTTCACTCATCCTCCAAATTCTGGGACGACAGTATAGGAAGGATGTTTGACTGGCACCAAAGTAGCAGACGCAGTGGGAGTTTACGTGGGAACTACTCATGCCTCTGGTGTCACAGGTCTCTTTAATACATGGACCTTTTACTGTATACTGTTAGGACCAGGACTGAGCCATCCCTGCCTGGAAAATGCACTGGTGGTATCATGCCCTGCTGAGCTCTTGGTGTCAGGAATACGTAATTCAAGATTTCAAACTTTTTTACTTATTCTGGGTTTGGGTTTGGTTTTTTTTTTGGGGGGGGGGTGTGTTTTAAGCCATCTCCTTTGTTACAACTTTCTCTGTGGAGGTTTGAGCTCATATTTTGTTATAGCTGACTGCTCTGCTTCAACAGCCTTCTGACTTGTTTCCAAACATCCCACGCCTGCTTTCATATTGAGATGGAGTGAAGGAAGACAACTGGGATGTTGGGAAGAGATGCCTTTTTTTGCTGACCTCAATATCCCAGAAATCTGCTGAGCAAGAATTTATTTCTTACTTTAGCATAATTTTAAGCTTCTGGTGGACAATTGTGTAGAAATGTTCAGTGGGTGAAAATGGAGGCAATGTGAGCCTCACTCTGAAACTTTGGTCATCTCCAGGTGCTTTTGTTCAGGTTCATGATGGTGCCAGCGGGCTGTGTAGGGAATGAAACTCCAGTGTGCTTTGTCGTCACTAAAAGGTCCAGTCAGATCTGCTTACCTGAACCTGTAGTGTCAGGAGTTTTGGGCAGGGAGTCTCTCTCATGCTGTCATGTGAAGGATCATGCTGTGATCCAGCATTGGTGACATTTTCATGGCAGCTCGAGTAAGCGAGAAGTTTGTAGTTTCTCAGAGGAGCATGTGTGTGCCCAGAGGGAGCCCTGAGGGTTCTCAGGTGATCATTACTGGATTTTGGCAAGATCTTAACTGATGCTTGCATAGGCAAATAATTCACCTCAGCAAGTGACTGCTGTGGTCAGCTTGGAGCCTTGCTAGGGTGAGATGCTGAAATAAACAAGAGTTGAGTCTTGTGTGCATCTTTTCTTAAGCAATGTATTTGTGCCTCAAAGGCTCAGCCAAAGTAAAGACTTCCTTGGATGAAAGAAAAGTTTGGGAGCCTTCCCTGGGATCAGAAAAAAAAAGTTACTTTTCTCTGTTTCTTTTGTAGTGGAAAGCTACCACAAAGCTTTTGAAGCTGTCTGTTACTTTTAACCTGTTCTTTGTCCTTCTTTGAAATAAATCACATCTTTCTTCTTTGACAAAAGAGTGTTTAGCGTGTTATGTACACACACATGTATGTGCACATTTTTGAGTGCCTGCGGTCAAGTTTAACACAATGTTAAGGAAATGTTGCTGATGGCAAGATGGTGTTCAGTTTTGTGATTCACACAGGGATCTGATTAAAAAAAAGAAAAGAAGTTTAAAAAAAAAATAAAGAACCCCCCCAGCCAACCATTGGGCTGAAGAGGGTGTGATGAGAGGAGATGCTTAATGGGCCATTTTGGGAGGTGCTGTAGGTTGGCTCTGAATCTGTAACTTGGATTTCTGGCCCAGCACTTTGTAGATGCTAAAACTGTGTTTCCCATTAAAAGCTGGCAGCTGTGCAAGTGTGGCCAGGTGTCTTTGGCTAGGGGAAGCTGAGCAGTGTGGCTTTTCACTTACTGCGGGGCTGCTCCTGCCCCTGGGCACTAGGATGGATGCTGTCAGCATGGTCCTGTAGTGAGGTTGGGCAGCTTGAGGGCAGTCCTTGACCAGCCTCTAGTTTATCGCCAGTATGGGATCCCAAGTTGTCATGTTTTATGGCAGACCCATGGCCTGGCTCCAGATCAGAGTTTATTACTCTTAGCTGTGCTTCGTGAAGCATTTAGCGTCAGTATTTCCCTGAAATAGCACCTTTGGTTGAAAGCCGCGTCACAGAACAGCCTCTGCTCTGCAGCTGCTGCGTCATACAAGTTTTGCGCATGATTCTGCTTCTCTGGTATGTACTAAGTGCACCCAGTCCTGTCTGAATCTTGGAGGTGAGTGTTGGAACTGAGAACTGCCCACAAAATTATGATTCTGCTGGAGACGGCACTTCTACCCCTTGCTCTGTGCTGCTTCATTCTCAGTTGCATAATGCAGCATGATGCAGATAATCTGGTCATCATTACAAAAGGATTTAAAACTCCTTTTTAATCGCAAGTCATTTTTAATAAAGCTTTGCCTTGCTTAGAGGACTGTTCTCCTGGCTTGAGTGTTTAAGAACAAAATGCAGGAGACTGAGGGAGGTGGGAGGGAACCAGCTTGGGGAGGAGGGAGACAGGTGCCTCTGTCTGGCTCCCAGGTGGCTGCTGGTGAAGTCCAGAACTGTGGGACATGTTTCCACTAGCACCAAGCATGCACAATCCTTACAGATAGAAGCAGCTTGTAGGTCTATGCTCTCTTGAAATTTTTCTCTCACAGAGCAAACTTCTGGTGGTGGTGGAGAGAAGGAAAGGCTTGATCTAGTCCAATCTGGCTTGTATTGCCCCTTTTAACCCTCTGTGTCCAAAACACTGGTAGTTCCTCTAGGGCCTCCTGCATCTCAGAACAAACTGTGCTCCTGGACAAAGTGTAGCATTTACTTCTCTTGTAATGGCAGTGGCATACAGTGTGTGTGATTGCCCTTATCTCTTTGGCTGTTGCTCTGCCATTTTACTGTGGAAAGTGCACTGACTAAAAAAGCATGTGAACTCCTAAGTAGCTCTGAAACGTATCCTCTTCTCCTCCTATATGCCAGCATTTTTCTCACTTTTCTGGAAGTAGCCACCTCTTGAGCTGCTACACCTGCTTCACCTCCCCTCAGAGGAAGCCTGATTGGGGGTCTGAACTCTGGCACTGAATGGCGTTTGAGAGCAAGAATCCTGCTGCTTCCTGGTTTTTTTTTTGAATCCCAGTAGTCCTCACTCTTGGGATATCTCCAGTGTATGCTTTAGATGTCCCTCAGTCTCCTTTTTGATCAGTGTAAGTTGATGATTGGGAAGTTTTAGGGTAGTTTCTCGCCAAGACAGATCCTATCCAGAGGAGAGCCAGTAAGCTTGCAGTTCAGGTGAGCTGATGAAACATCTGAAGGTGGGGGTGTCAGGGCTGTGTTACACTGACACTGGTGAGTAAGTGCCTCAGAGTTATCCACCTGGTGGAAATGTGGAAGTAATAATTGTTTACAGCACAAAGAGGGGACCAGGAGAGAGCTCAGCTCTGGGACAGAGTTCCCTATGAGGGAACTGGCATCTCCTGGAAAGGTGCAGGGAAGTAGAGGAAATGGTGGAGGAGTTAAATGTTCTCCTGGCAGCACTGCTGCCTCCCTGGAAGGCTGATGAGTTCTTTCTGGGCCCCAGAGCTCCTTCCTCTTTCAGTATCAAATATGACTACCATAGAAGCGATTTTTAAACAGCAAAGATGGATGCTGCAGTTGACTTTTGAGCACTGAGAACCCAGACCAGATGGAATTTAGCAGGCAATGAACTCCATAAGAGTTAAGTAGCAAAGCTATTGTTTCTGTATTCACATGATTTCTCAATGGGAGTCATTCCAGTGGTAGAATAAAAAGCAGTAAGAATTGGTCTCAGCAGAGATAATAAAACAATCTGTAATATTAAGTTCATAAATAAGCACTTTTCCTTGGGAAAAAGGTATTTGTAAGAAAAAGGTAGCAATTGCATTGATTTACAGCTATTAGTTGTCTGTCATCTGTTTGGATATTAGGGAATGAGAGGGTTCAGAAAAGAGTGGTTAAATTATTGGAAATGCTAAGGAATCAAAAATCGACACAAAAATAAAAGAAAAATTAAAAGATTAGTTCTCATCCCCTCTGTAAAAGGGAACAAGTAAAAGCTGTTAATAGTAAAAGGACAGACAGAATTTTGTTCTATCACTGAGCAAGAGGAAGCCAGCAGGTCACTCAGACTTCAAAGACAGCAATTTTGGTAATAACAAAAGATACTTCAAACTAATAGAGCACATTCAGAACAAAAATCAGTTTTCCACCTCTGTTGGCATAGGGAGACTCAGGTTCTGAGCTCTGTGGAGTGCTGCTTGGGCACTTCCATGTGTACCAGCAATGCTTTTATTGTGACATTATGCATGAGACCAAGAGAAGAATTTGCCACTGGTCTTGGTGCTCTGCTCCCTCTGGTTTTAGCCATATGGCTTGATGCAAATCTACATCACACTCTGTCTCACAAGGAAGAAACACTTGACTAAGGATGTACTTAACAAACTAGAGTGTAAATGAAAAAAATACATGCAAAGAAGGAAGTCATAGCTGATGTCCTTGTAATTAAGGAAACTTCTCTGATCCTGCAGCTTCCTGGTCAGCTAAAGCCATACCTGTGGACAGCATGTAGTATGGGGTTAGTTATTACTTTGTAGAAAGTGGATAGCTTTGAAGGGAAAGTGCCGAGGAGGCATTTTGTTCCAATTAAGCATGAGCCTAGAATAAATTTTGTGATGCTCATGCATAGACCAAATTCCCCAGTAAAATGACTTCAATACAAAGTTATGTTGATGGATTAGAACAGGGATGAGTTCAAGTTGTTTCAATAACCAGGTAAAACACTTGATTTGAGTAAGAGCAGAACCTATGGTATTAAGACTTTTCTCCTTAGACCAGTCGATATTGAAGGGTAAAAAAAAATGTTCCTGTGTTTAAGTGAATTCTGTGGTTGTCCTGATGAACAACGAGTGTTTTACGGTGACCGAAATAGTTTTAAAGAGGGGTATTGCACATGCATCTCACCTTAAGTGATCTGGGAGAGTATGAACAACATGTTTGAAAATACAGCTCCTTCCAGTTCAGTTTGCAAAACACACTGAAACCTTGGAGTGGCCCTAAGGCAACAGCAACTCATGGAATCAAGTTACTTTTACCCAGAAAGGAGTTTATGTAATCTCAGAGAAAAATGTTGGGCAGCACATGTAGACATAAGTCTTGTATGTGTGTTTTGGTTTGTTATCCTTTTCTTGGCTGGCAAAAGGCAAGTAAACTTAAAAAAAAAAAAAAGGAAGGAAAAAAAAGGATGCTGTGGTAGAGTGTAAAAGGTTACTACAAGGGAGAACTCCAAGTTTTTCACTTCCCAGCTGGACACCGGTCAACTTCTAGAAGAGGGGCTTCACAGCCAGAATCCTACCTTCAACCATGGCATGCAAGGACTCCTTCCTGTGAGGAAGGAGTAAGCCGAAAGGGAAAAAAACTTGTCCCAAGTGCTCTCCCAGCCTTTGTGTGTCATCAGCAGATGGATTTGTCTCTTTAGTAATGTTTAAAGACATTTTGCTAGTTAATGGTCTGGTCTGCTTGTGAACCCTTGTGCTGCAGCAGTCTGCGTCAGGTGCTTCCTTTTGCTTTTCCTCAAGTGCACCGTGTAGTACCTGCACTGAGGCTTTCTAGTTTTTGTGTTGGAGCAGGCAGAAAACAATCAGCCAGTTCAGGGTGCAGTGTTAGTCGCTAGACTATTGTTAGGAAAAGTGTCTTGCAGACTTGACTAATTCTCTAAATTTAGCAGAAGGGCAGGCGGAGTCTTGGCCTTGCCTCATCAGTTGCATAAGGCTGGAAGTCAGTGGGACTGAGTCTTGTACTGCCTGCTCTGAGGGCTGGCTTTTCACATGGCCACCTGTTAATGTGTTGTGACCCAAATAGAGAGACAGAGGTAGCAGGATGATGACCAGTCCTGGTACTCCCTGCAGGCTTCAGTGAGCCCTGTGTGTTAACTGTTTATCATAGTAATGGCTTTGAGAACTCTTTTAAACTGTTTTTTTTCCATTTAGTTGGACCTACAGTGTGCTGATCATTTGGATGAAAGAAAGGTCAGCATCTCATTTGTGAGGGGGGAATAATAGCTTTGAAATTACTGTTTTGAAAGATGGGCTGAGACTGATGGGAATTGCTGCTGTCTGCACTGTCTGCAGCCAGTGGTGTCTAGTGTTCAGGTGGATGCTTTGTGCGCAGTTGTCCCTTGCTGTTACTGGTTGAGAACATTCAGGTTGGGGCTGGCTGCAGCTCTCTCTCCAGCTGGTGCCTTGCCTTGGCAGATTGAGAAAGTGCTTATGGCAGATAGGGTTGAAGGGGTGGAATTAAAAATAACCAAAAGGTAGATTCTGGGCTTGGTTACTCAGTGACAGGCCTGTTTCTATTCTGGGATGAGGATAATTCGCACTGAGCTCATTACACCATGACTCTCCCTTAAAATGCCTTGACAGTCAATTTCGTTCCAGCTAATAAGGTCCTAAAATGTTAATGAAGCAAATCAATTTTTCATGGCTTTGTATTGCAGTTGTCAGAAAGTGCTGTGTTGCAGCCTGCCAGTTCAAGAAGCTTTTCAGATATTAGAAGGATAGCAAAACATTCAGCAATTTGAAGGATGTTTTATTTTCTCATTTTTTCCCCTGTGCCCCCTCTCATTTTTCTAAGACTTTATGCTGTGCTGTTTGCTTGGCCCCTTACATCACGTCCTTTCTCCATTGTCTGCTCTGGTCACTAATGGGAAGAGATGGCTTGTTCCCACCTTCCCTACTGCACAGGGAGAAGAAAGATGGAATGCACAACAGAATAGATAGAGATGAAGCTGGACAAGGGAAGCTACTCAAGCTGAAATACTATTCGAAATTTATTGAGTTTGATGGAACAGAGTGGAGAAATGGCATCTTGTTCATTCCCTTCCCTCATCTTTTTGGAAGGAGCAGTGGTGTCAAAAGTCACAGCCCTCTCTCCTCGTGGCAATTTGCTGAGATGTCAGTGTTACCTGGCATAAATGCTGTCTGCACTCAGTATCTCATGGACTGCAGAACGAGGAGAGAGAAGTTGCATTCCGTTGTGCAGCCACATTGATGGTAGATCACTTACCCACACTGGCTTAGGAATAGGTTAGATGGCAACCATCTTCTGTTTCTCAGAACTGCTTATTTTCTACTGCCAGGAGACAGAAGGCTCAAACTGTCATGACTGCTCCTGGAGTTATTTTGATGGAGCTGTTTTGATCATTTACTGCTCTCTGCATTTGTGTTTGTGAGTCTGCAGATGGGAAGTACTAAATTGTGTGGTTTGGGGAATGTAAGGGGGTTTTTTATTTGCTTTTAATTGATTTCCAGTTCTAACTATAATTAACTTCTATGTGCCTGAGAAAAATATAATTAACTAATGTTTTGGGCCAAATACAGAGTTTTCCAAGTTTTATACTTGGAAGCCTTTTACTGCCACACTGGGAAGAGATGATCTCAACTCATGAGGGGAAAATTAGTGTATGAGTTGTAATTTGGTATTTTGAATAATTAACCTCCTGTAGCTGTTGAGTCGAACATCCACAACACTTTCCACTCAAGTTCTCCACCCAGAGGTATGCTCGGTCCAATGCCAAGGGCTTCCCCAGAGCTCTTGCAAATGCTCAGGTATGTCAATGTCCTCTTCTGCTGTGACAGTGGTGGGTTAAGAGCTAGCTGACCGTGTAATGACTCGGGGGAAGAAGGAGGGTATTTAACCACCTCAAGTCTTTCAGACCATAGCTGGTGTTTGTGTGACTCTCTCCTTCCCTGAGTGGCAGAAATTAAACTTAGTGATTGCCAGTTGCAGCATCTGTCTGCCTGTGTCTCCTGGACAGGCCTTGCAGAGCACCTGAGCCTTTAGCACAGCCCTGGGCTTCCTGCCAGGGTAATTAGCCTGGTAGCTCCTTGGGTAGGAGGTAAAGTGCAGGGTGATCTCAGCTGCTGTGGGAAAAGCTGCCTGGCCTTGAGCTGAGCAGAGCCCAGCTTCTGCAGCAGCTCTGGGGTTCCTGGCCTGGAGAACTGCAGCTCTGGGTTGTAAAGCTTGACCTGTCACCTCCAAGCTGAAAAGCACTGCTGTCTGTTTCCAGAGGTTTTTTTGTGTTTCCTTCGCCTTACATGACTTAAGAGCCTTGAGAAAACAATTTCCCATATGCAGCCATCTGGGGGAAGTATGCAAGGTGAGCCATATGTATGTCCACAGTCAAAGCTGTGAGTCGAAGAGATGAGGTGCTGGCTTGAGAGACAGCTGATGCTGTGAATGCAGGAACTGGAAAGTTGTCCAATACTTGGATCAGCCAGCAGCCCCGAAGCTGAGCCTGCCCCTCTAGCAGTTGTGATGCTCTAGACTGGAGCTGGGCAGCCACAGGAGACTGCTCTGTGCTCAAGGAAGCCCTTGGTGGTTTTGGTCTTGAACCCTTCAAAGGAGAAAGCGGAACCTTTTGCATATTTTGGAAAGCTGTAACCCTTGCTCTCCACACCCTCTTCTCTGTGCTATCAGCTTCTGGTCTTGGGGACTCACCTCTGCAGGCTAGTCCTTTGCCTTGCAGCTGGCTGCCTTTCCCATTCCACATTTCCAGAGCAAGCTTTCTTTTTGTTTTCAAGCCTTCCCTTTCTTTTTAAACTCTATCAAATCCCAGGCTCATTTGTTCCTGAGCATGTGCTGTACCTGATGGGTGGTTCTGCTCACCAGCCTGCTGTTGTGATCAGTGCTTACCAACAGAGTTCTTCTTTTCTGTTGCCTTTTTTACACAGCAGTCTCTCCCATTAGGGCTCTTTGACAAAATGGGATTTTTGTTTTTGTTTTTGTTTGCTAGTTCTAAGCTCCTTTGACTGGAGACTGCAACATGAGGCTTATGAAACTTCTGTTCATAATGTGCATTTCACCCTGTGCTGCTCCCTTTTGTGATGTCTCTGCCGTTTTTTTTTTTTTTTTTTCCTCCTATATTTGTAGCCAGAATAGCCTTCAGTGAGAAAAAATTAAATCCTAACTTGGAGGTCTCTATCCAGCCCTCTGCCTCAAGCAAGCCGGGTAGATAAGGTCGCTCAGGACTCCAGAAATAAATCAAGTGCAGTGTTCCATCTTTCTGGGGAATATTTTTGTGCGTGACATGCAGGCAGTGCTGCGAGGAGCATATTAAAAATTCATACCAGTACAGAGCAGTATTTTCTGTGCACAGTGCTTGAGAATAAGCTTGTGTGTCATGCACAGCAACATTTGTAAAAAGCAAGTAATTAGTTTCATCTAAGCAGAGAGTGGCAAAGACAAGATTTAAATGTCGTGGGGTAGAAGCAGGCTTGTTGTGAGACACCATCTCCTTCCCTTTTCTTCTGCCAAGACTTCTGGAAGATTTCTTGTAGAGCTGGCTGCAAAGTCCCAGCGTGTGAGGGCGTTTCCTGCGCTTAAAGCAGAAGGGGAAATCTGTGCACATGGCTATTCATCTCACCCTGCCTCTGTGACAGCTTTGATGTAATTGTGTAAGCGCTCCAGCTATTGAACCTTAAAACAACAAACAGACGGGCACAGAAGCTGTAGCTTCTCCAACCCCAATTTCTTTGCAGTTGTATGGATGAAAGGGGATGGGACTGCATGCAACACCGAGGGGTGTTCTGAGACTCAGAGCTCTCATGTGAGCCCTGTTTTCTGACTGCTGTTGGAAGCCAAGCATGGGACACGTGCTTTGGATATGCAGGCAGTGTTGAAGTGTTCTATTCTCTACTCTTCTGAATGCACGACTGCTGAGTGCTATGCTGAGAGATGTCACAAGCAAAGATTAGTCAAAGGAGGCTTGACAGGGAAGCAGTTGAGGCTGAGATGTAAAGTCTATCTCCAGTCAACCCCAGTTGCAGTGGTTTGTGCTGGACGCCCATCAGCAAAGAGGAAGAATGAGAAGGGATTTAGGGTAACAGAACATATGAGCACTGAGGCTGCAAAAACCAGTGGGTCCTTGGTTGAAGCAGCTCTGGGATATATGGTGGAGTGAGTGGATCAGTGCTGAAGCAAGATAAGATGTAGGAGCAGCTTGGTTCTGGCTCTCATGCCCTTGTTGTGAAGCATGAGCAATGTATATTCAAGGTCCCTAGCAGACTGAAGAAAGAGAGGCGAGACCACATAGCCAGGGCCAGGTCCTGCTCGTCCACTGCTGACTGGTTGTCCCAGTGGGGCCCAGATCCTGACAGCAGGAACGACAGCATGAAAATTATAAACATCATCAGGCTGATACTGTGCAACTGTGTTCTCCTGGGAGCTCTGAGGGAGAGGAGATGGCATGACATGCCAGAGTAGAGTATCCCATCCCTATGCCCTTGCAGCAGATTCTTGATACATGAATGGGGAACCTTGGGCTGCTTAGCACAGCCATTGCAGTGAGAACTTCGTGAAGGCAAACGGTCTAGGTGGGATTTTCTTCCTGCATGCAAAACCTTCCTCTCTGTTAGGCAGCCAAGTAGGCTTACAGCTGGCCTTGTCTGGCTGCCAGCATGGAGTAACCAAACACTCCTACAAGTATTCACTTTTTTTGCTGTCACCCTCTCTCCTAGCTGTCTGATTTGTCATGGGTATCTGGCATTTCACGGGTATTTTCTAAAGGCCAGTGAAGTGTGCTTTGCAGCATGCATGGGTCTGATCACTGGCATGGACTCTGAGCGAGTGTGTGCCTGTGTCTGTTCTGGGATAAAACAGTGGCAATGAAGAACATCTTGCTGACATAGAAATACCTGCTTCAGGTAAGCTGGCTAATGCTGAAAGGAAACAGGCCTTTCTGGTAGAGCACTGGGCATGGGTGAAGGTTTGTTCCTGCCTTTCCCTGGGACTGCCCCTGTGTAGCACATTTCTTTTAAATGGTGTGGGCAGCATGACTCATTCAGCCCATCTGCCTGGGGGAGTTTACAAACCAATTTACACCTGCAGCCAAACTGACCATGGTAGTTTCATGACAGGGTCTTGATTTGTGTCTCAACCTTAACTTGCTGTGCAGCCCATTTTATCAGGTTGTGGAGACCAATTTCTGTGCCAAAACACCAGGAGGGTGGCCATAGGACAGATACAACTTTTCTGTACCATTTGTGCCATTTCAAGTGGAGAGGCAGCGAAGGAGCATCTTCTAAAGCATTTGCTCTCTGTTTGCAGGTGCTTTTAACCAGGCTTGGCGGGTGCCTCTCTGCTATCAACTGAACTGGGATTTAGATGCATCTAAACATCGGGCCTTGGTCAGCAAGTACCCAGCATTAAAGTGCCTTTGCAAATAGGGCTCATGCTCTTAAATCAAATGAATAATCTTAGTCATGCTGATTTGTCTCCTGGAGTTGGAGTTTTGCTTAAAACCTTAGTGGCTTCTGTGGAAGTTAACTTTAAAACTAAGTCCATGCTGAGACTAAGATAAGCTTTGTGGTTGTGTGTGTGCTACTGCAGGCAACCTTTCAGAGAGGGCAGGCAGAACGGAGGCTTCCAGTAAAATTTGTAACATGCTCACAGAGGAATGTGCAACCAAAATACAGCTTGTATGTAGGGGCAGAGCAAGTACTGCAGACACAAGGTGTTACAGCTGGATTTAAACTTAACAAACCAAGCAAACACCTCCACATGCCAGGCACTTAGCTTTTCCTTTTGTATCAGTCAGTCCAATACCTCACTGGATCTCCTTTTTCCCACCTTGCTGTGGCCCTGAAGACTTTTATTGCTAATCTCCTACAGTTTGAATAATTGCTGAATAGAAATGTGAGGTTTCTGAAACCTCCAAGAGATTCTGGGCCTGAAGAGTTGTATCCAAGCAGGATGTCTCAAGGCTAGTTTGTTATAGCATACATTACATTGCATATTGCAATGGGATTTGCACTGGCTTTTATTCAGTAGTGATATGAGGTGTGATTTAGATAGTTATACCTGGTTTAGTATTGTGGTGAGTTTGTGCAGCAAAGATGACGAGCTTGCAATGAGAAGGGGATGAGAACAGTCTAGTAAAGCAGCAGGACATCTTTCAGCTGAAAGGGCGAGGAATAGTAAGGATGCATAGGTGACCCTCTGTCCACTTGCTGCATTATATGTCTTATGGAGAAATTATAAGAAAAGTCTTTCAGGGGCGGCATGTATGTCAGCAGGAAATGGGAAGGGGGCTGGAGGAGCTTTGGTTGGGGCTGGGCACAGAGTAAGGTGAGCTTTATCCCAGAAACAGCCTAGAGGGGAAGGTAAAGCCATAAAGAAAAGGAGGGTGGCTAAAGAGCCGTGGTGAGGGGTTTGCCTGCAAATCAGACATCTGTTTTACCATACAGCAATCTTCTCTGCATGAGAAATCACCATCTAAGTATTTCTGAAGTGGGAAGATGGAAATGGGAACGAAGGCTCAAGCAGACAGACCAGTCTTACTGCACTCCTCTGGTTTGTTCTAATGGATATCAGCCCTGTCTTTAAAGTGCATAATGGTGCACTGATTTTGTGACTCATCTTTCAGAGATGGTGCTTTTAGTACAGTTATCAATACTGCAGTTTGGAAGTCAGCCTGGGGTTGGAAACCTGGGAATTGTTGGGACATGGAGCCCTGTGGTGTACGTGCTTGATGGGGTGCAATGCTGCTTTCAAAGTATGACAGCTCATGTAATTGAGGACGCTGCCTTGCAGACTTAACTTTGAATTGCAAATGCCATCATGTTTCTTCTGGTTTGGAAGACGCGTCTTCCTCACTTAAAAGCTGCTTTGCCAGTTCAGGTTTGAGTGTAGGTGTGAGATGATGGGAGATACTCAAACCAAATGTGAATTCAGACTGCAGGCCATGGGAGCAAACTGGATTTGCTGGCCCTACAAGTGGGGTATCTCTCAAGGGGAACTGTGTGTATTCCTTGCCAAGCCCTCCCCTCCTTTTTCACGATATGAAATGACATGCTTTGGAAAAAAGAAGGGATTTTAGATCTGCTGTTTCCTGAAAGTGAGAAGAGAAGCAGTATGAGAAGGAAAAGAGGGAAGCAGCATTTGTAGGGCTTCATGCCCCATGATGGGGCTGCCTGTTGTGCTATTGCTGCACAGGCTGAGCAGTACTTTGAAGTGTGATTTCTTTTCTGTACTTCCTGGGGTGTCCAGCAATAGCAGCTAGACACAAGGAGACATTTTCTGATGTTCTTTAACAGCAGAGGAATTTATTGCAAGTGCATTTAAAAATAGAGGAGTCCAAGGACCATCTGTCTTGAGTGTTTTAGTGGAAGTGGGGGCAGCTCACAGTGGCTGCTTGATTGATGGGTCCAGAGAGTTTTGTGTGGATCTGTGGCTGCAGCCCACTTACAGCTGGCCTGCTTCTGTAAGGAAAGTCACTGACCAAGCCAGTTATGACCTGGTGCCTCTGCCTTGGGTAGGTCTGTTTGGCAACCCTGTAGGCACATGCAGAAGAATTGAGCCCTTGCTGGTCATCCCCTATTGCCTTTGAGAGCAGACCTTACCTCCCAGACAGGTATCAAGAGGTGTTTCTGGTGCTGTTGGGTGTCTAAGCTGTAGCTGGACTACTCTGAGGAGATGGCATGTTGATGGCTGGGGGATCTGCCTTGCTGGGGCCAGTCAGGTGTGGAATGGAGCCAGGAGGAAACTTGATTTGCTCTGAGCGAGCTGCTGGGGAAGTGTTCCCCAGGGCTGGGCACATCTCAACAACTGGCTTTCCCCTCTCACTGTGCTGACCTGTGTCTTGCCCTGAACTACATTCTACAAGGGTGCCAGCAGTGAGGAGCTGCCAACTTGGCACTTGAACAGCGGAGCTGACGCAACTCATTTCACGGAGGGATACCAGGCGGAGTGAGAGCCCCCCACTGCTACTGACTCAATACAGAGCTCGTATTGCCTCCATTATGGAAGAGCTGACAGCTGGGAGCTGGATTTGCATGCTCAGCAGAGTATAGCATAGCCAAGGGTCCTGACAGGATGCAGCAGCAGTCCCATGGCAGTTGTCGCAAATGCACCCGGGGAGAGAGGCATTAGGGAATCTTCTATCTAGATGCTATCAATCCCTAAGGAGCTCCTGAGTCTGTGTGCAGTGATTCAAAGCAGAGACAGGAAAGATGGCAGATGTTACGTGTGTGGGGACCAGCATGTCTCCAAGCTGTACTCGGGACATTCACCATGGTTACATGTATGGGACCTGCTTGCATTGCAGGACCAGTAAGCCCTCTTGCAGTGCTCGCCTGTGCCGTTCATGGATGCTTACCTGGTGAGAGGGAGAGGAAGGGCATGCTAAAAGCAAAAATTGCCTTGCTGATGCTTAAAAGTTTTCATTGTTTTCCTTTATTCACAGGAGAACTGCTGAGTCAGCCGAGACCAGAGGGACTGACGGAGATCATCTGTCCCAAGAACGGCAGCGAGCGAGTTAATGTTGCCTTGGTTTACCCCCCCACTCCTACTGTGATCAGCCCTTGTTCCAAGTGAGACCAGAAACCAGACCTATTCCCCTGTCAGTAGACACCAGAAAGCCTACGTAAAACATGCCCTCACTAAGCACTTTTTTCTGGAAGGTAGCAGCCCCACAGCCTGGGGACTGTTCTAATTATTTGTGGCTATAGACAGCCCACTCAAAGGATAAGAAGTACAGTGAAATGGGCTGAGGTGTTCTCTGAGCTGTGTTGCAGCAGATGCAAGACACACATTGGGCAGGACAGATCAGGAGATAGTGCAGTCACAGGTGGGTTTTGGTAGGATGGGACCTCAGGAGATTTCTGTACACCCCCTGTTCAAGCAGAACCACTCTCACAGGCAGGTCAGGTGCCTTGGGACCTTGTATAGGTGAAGGTGTCGTCTTTGGATGACAAGGATGGAGGTGTTGCCTCCTCTCTGGACTTTATTCTGGGACAGAACTTCTTTCCTTTTCTTCCATCCGAGTCTCCCTTATTATTCTATTTTATTTTACTAACTTGGCTTTCATTGCTTTAAGATGCACTGCTGGCTTGTGTTCAACATGTTCTCCACCAGATTCCAAGCCAGCAGGACTCCAAGCTATGGTGGTGCATGGGGTTGTCCTGTTGTAGGTGTAGAGTTACACATTTGTCCTTGTTGGATTTTGCAGTACTGTTGTTGGTCCAATCCTCCAACTTGGTGAGGTCCCCCTGGACAGAAACCCTGCCCTCTTGTGTATCTATAGCCTGTATGTACTTCACTCCACAGAGTGGGAATGTGCTTGGAAAACAGAGCTGTACTGTGGTGGTAAAAAATGTGAAACAACACTCACAAAAGCAGACAGTGCCTTGGCTTTTTGATGCATGGGTTTTCCTGCAAAACAAAAATTCAGCCATGGTCTGTTGTAAATGGAGTGGCACAAGGGAATTTGGTAGGGACCTTAGAGGAGCAGCTGAGTGTCTTTCTGGTGTCTGCTGCTGTGCTGCACGTGAATGCCTATTATTTTCACTCCAGTGTCTTGACAGTAGCTTTAGATGCTGTTCTCTCTGTTCACTACTCTCCCATTCCAAAATACCACTCCTTCTGGTAGAGAATAGCTTCAGTGATGGGTGGTTGTTGTGCTGCGTGTGAAGGTGAGGCTGAAGTGCCCACCTGGGGCAGAAAACAAAGTAGCTGCTCTGATACTGAGCCACAGGTCACTACTGCCTGTTCATTTGGTCCTCCTGTGTGTGTGTACTTGGCACATCACGTTTCTAACCTGAGAGTGCCATTTTTGTTGTACTGTGCTGTCAGGCTATGCCTCCTGTCCTGCTGTCCTCCAGCCTGCCTTCCACAATGTCTGTTAACTGTGTCCCAGTTTCACAGTCTCTCTGCTGGCAGGAAACTTGTGTTCTGAAAAAGGTCTGTGTTACTTTTACTTTACTTCACAGGCCAGTTCCTATTTAGAAGCCTAGAGAAAATTGTGTGTCTTAGGTTATTTATCACAAGCACTATGAACCCTGCTACATTACTTTTTCTTTATCCTTTCCTCTTCCAGATAAACCATCAGTGCTGGTGCCAAAGGTTTTCCACCGGGCAGAACATGGCTGATGCTCTGCAGTGCTCCCATCTTTCCAGTTGTGGAGTTGATGCTGATGGGATCAATGGGACTTTGGACTCTGAAATGCTGTGGGGAAGGGGCAGCTCCCAGGTGGGGGCCTCGTGGCTGGAGTGGA
This sequence comes from Machaerirhynchus nigripectus, assembly GCA_013397975.1. Lineage (NCBI taxonomy): Eukaryota > Metazoa > Chordata > Aves > Passeriformes > Dicruridae > Machaerirhynchus > Machaerirhynchus nigripectus. The sequence continues at coordinate 703,046 of VZRQ01006121.1, read as the reverse complement.
TGCAGTCATCTGGAGGTTGGGGATGACAAGGCATGAAGGAAAATGATTGCTGCAGATGGCAGGGCCGCTGGCCGGAGGGAAAGCACTGGGGATAGGTTTCTGTGGACCCATTGATCATGTGTTGAAAACCCATTTGGATCTCATGATGAATGTAAAAATGTTCTTGGTATACCATTTAATTCAGACCTGCTTGGAGGAAAGTCTCTTGAAATGAGCTGTAGCGGGATTCCCTGGATTTGTTCCTGGACAAGTGAGTTTTGTGGCAGTTGGCCAAGGCTTTTCCGGGGAGTGGGTTGGTACTGTGAAGGCTTTAAAATTGCTCCACCGCAAAACAGTTGGCTATGTCCCATGCAGCAGTCTTGGGCGGAGGCTGGCAGAGCAGGAGGAGAAGCAGGCTGGGAAATGTTTCCTGCCCTGTGCATTCACATATGTTGTGCCATGAAGCGGTGAGGATGTGCTATGATCATGCAGGGGTGAAAGCAGGGCAGTCAGTGTGCCTCTGGCACGTGCTATTTCTTATCCCTGGTCTTACCACTCTCCCTGAACAGCTGGTCTGCCATGTTTGGGTGCTCTGGTACTGCCACTGTGGTACTCTCCATGCATTGTGTCCACTAGAGCACTAAAAATCTAGGTCTTGGTCCTCCTCCTAACAAAGCCACCCAGGCATCTTTGTGCAGAGATCTAGTGAAGCAGTGTGTGGCTCTGTGGTACAAACTGATCCTGATCCCCTTGGGCTGACCCTGGCAGCCATGCTTCATGAGCAGCCATTTTCCATCTCCAGATGTGGGAAAGGGCAGGCTGAGCACTGGCACCAAAGTTCTGATTTCTCCCCCAGCTCTGTGGTTTTGAGGACTTACAAGATGTTGCTGTTAGTTTGTGCACCCTGCAGCTGAGCCCTGGTAACTGTGCTGTGTGAGCCCTGCTCCATGCAAATATTTATTTAGTGTAAATCAATAGGAGACAAGCATTTCCAGAGCCAGGATCCCTTCCTCAGATGCTGGGGGAGGTCTGAGAAATGAGGGACTTACAATACCTGTGTTAATGTACAGCTCTTAATTCTTTGGGCTGTGATGGCAGACCTGGGATGGGTGGTACAACTCAGCAGGCAGTGCCCATCAGGATGTGAGCTGGCCATGCCTGCAACCACTGCAAGACAGTGATGTGTCCTACTGGGACCTGCTGCTGTTGCACAGGTGATATTCCCCTGGTTTCTGATCCTTCAAATACCAGCTTTATGTGCGAGGCTATAAATCTTCCCATTGGCAATAAATTAATGCTGGGAAAGCAGGGCAGAAGCTGCTCCAGGAGGAGATTCAGAGGCCAGGTAGAAGAAATCAAGTACCTTACTTAAGGGGGAAAAGCTGCCAAATAAAAGCTGGCAGCTCAGTCAGCTTCATGTCTCTTCAGGGTATCGTTCCAGCTTGGGAGGGCAGCTTGGGCTCAGATTTCATGTGTTGACCTGCTACCTCTGGCAATGAACCTTCTTACGTCAGTCAGAATCATTAATTGATTGTGCTTCTGTGTTGCTGTGGATAAACTGGAGACTCAGAATTGTCTGTGGTGGCTGGAGGAGTGGAAGGGAGGTGAGATGTTTGAATGGTGGTCAGGAATAATGCTGGGAGACACCCTTGTCCTGAGTCTTGCTGCCCATGGAACATGCCTGGTACAGGCAGAACTTGTGTTAGAGCATTCCCTACTGTCACCTCCCATGCTGGGTGGCCTTCTCCTCCTGTTTTGCTGCTACTCACCTCTCTTTCCATTCTCCATAGGAAGAAACTAGCGATTTGTTGCTGTGAAGTTGCGTGGAAACCACATTGTAAAGAAACCACAAACTGGAATCCTTTTCCAGCCGGAGGCCTGTTTCCCAGTGTGCCCATCTGGTCTGGGATGCGTGAGCATTGAAGGAGTGAGAGGACAGAGCAGACGTCTTACAGGACCGCAGCCCTCCTGCCAGGGTTTGCCACCTTCGTGGGAGCATTCCCTGGCCTTTGCAGGCACTCAGTCTGCTGCTGTGCACTAAAGCCGTAATGCCAGGAGTGTGGCAGTATGGAGATCAATCTAGTTGGGTCTATTCAATATGAAACGGTGATTGCTCATCCACCCACTGTTTAGTAGCTGGTGTAACTGTGTTTTCATCTGAATTTTTTTAATATGCAAAAGCCATTTAATTTTCTATGCAGTTCAGAAACATTTCCCCTTTGCAGTTGCCAAGTGGGAGATCCGTGCAGGAGAACCAAACCAGGTGGCTCATAGTACTTTTGATTTTGCTGTCACTGTCTTTTAAGGGTGCATCCTGGGATCCTTATACAGTGTCCCTTTGCTGAGCTCCTGCCTCAGACCCCACTTAATATCCCTGAGCCCCAGGGATGAGGGCCCTTTATTTTTGAAGGATCTGTCATTTTTCATTAATCAAGCTACAAGGAAAGAGGGCTTGAATGCAGTGCCCTAACAGCAGATACCTGAGTTCAGATTATGTATTATGTTCCTGTTCTTGTCCCTGCTTGGAGAGTTACCAAACTGTTAGAAATTACTAAGGCCTCCGTGGAGCACTCTGCAGCCTTTACTGAAGATGTATTATAAAGAGGTCAGAAAGGACTGGGGCATCAGCTGTCTCTCTGTGGAGCTGGCAGTGAATTTAACTCCTTTGGATAAGAGGAGAATCTCCTGGCAGTCTCCTAGATGCCTACTTCACTCGAGACGATTGTGTTGGTTTTACTTATTGGCTTGCAGACCCCTTGCTTGACCGATTTTTGATTTCCTGCTGAAACTGGTTCAGACAGGTTTGGAAGCAGAGCTGGCGAGCTGCTTTTCACTCCAGGACTTTCTGCAGCTGGAAGATGTCCTGGAGTACCCTGTGTTATGCTCTGAAGCAAAATGTGGGATTCAAACCTGCATCCGTCCAAGTGAAACTCCCAGGACAGCAGCTTTGCCTTCTTCTGGGTCTTTGTAACATGAGGAATTGCATGTCCCTAAGCAGCATACAAATCAGTAGAGGTGAGTGAGAGCGAGCCCAAAGGGTGATGCTGCACATCTAGGTAATTTTAGGGCCTACAGGAGTACTTGGAGACTTCGGCAGCTGCAGAGGGTCCTGGGGGGTGAGACACCTCTGTTTTAACTGTCCTATAAGCAAAAAGGTCAGAGAAGTAAGGTTGTTTCCAGCCTGCCTCAAGGCCAGGATGCCTTTGAGTAGTCTCCTTTCATGGCAGTGCTGTTCTGTCTGCATCGTCTCTACCCTGAGCTTGGGGGATTCAGCTTTAAAAAGTTAAACTGAAATAGAGCCTAGATTGGGATTTGCCCTGCCTTAAGGTCTCTCAGATCAGATGAAAGAGACTGGGGGCTGCAGAAGCATGGGTTATCTCCCTTCCAGCATCCCCCATGCCACAGTTTCATGGTGGCTGTAAAAACTCAGCAGTGTATTTGGGTGCTGCTTTCCCAGGAACTCAAGATGTGCTTGGCTGTGCTGTAGCGCTGGAGCTTACGTGGGGTCCCTGTTCTCTTCCCCGTTGTACCTCTGAGGCAGTTAAAAGCAGTAGAGGCTCCTCACTGTGAGGAGTTAGATACGGTTGTGTCAAAGAGAACTGCAAATGTTACTTAGGAGCTCACTAAGTGAGATGAAAATCCACTGGCTCACTCCTGCAGAGCCAGATCCCGGAGCTCAGTTCCTCTCGTGCCCTTTGGATGGGATCTTGGGCTGGCATCCGTGGAACAGCAGTGCCGGGAGGTGGAGATGCTGCACTGCAGTAAGCACAAGAAGAGGCAAGCAAGTGGGCCTCAGTGTAGCACTCATCACATGCTTCATGGCTCAGTTCATGGACTGTAATTGCAGGTATTCATATAATCTACATCACTGGGCAGGACTCTGTGCACACACACATGCATGCCCAGACATACACGCACCACACCCACACTTGCCCACACATCCTCGCCAAAATGACTGAAAATAAAAGTGATCTCAATCTCCAGGAGAGTCCTGGCTGTGTGATTTGTTTTTCCTCTTGCAGTGCCTCCTTGGGCTCTAGCTCCGGAAGGGTCTGCACCTAGTTGTAGATCTGTGCTGTAGCAAAGTCATGAAGAGATTTGGCATTGAGTGAATCTGAGCATGGAGCCCCTTATTTAGTATCTGTGAAACATTGCCCACTCTAGCAAGGCAGGTGATTTCTGGGGAACAGCTTTTTTTCCCCACTATGTTTTAAGGTGTTTTATGGGTTTATGAGGCCAGCTCAGTGGTTCTCATTGGTACCACGTTGTTTGCATTCATGTAAAGCTTGGTTCCCTGCTCATATTCAGAGTAGGTTTTGGAGACAGAGTGGTAAGGCAGGTGGTCCGCTGCTTGGCAACAGGGCCGTTTGTGGCAGCACGAGGAGGGTGAATTAAAAAAGGGAGCAAATCCCTTCCCACTGCTGCAGTTTAACCCCCTCTGGCAACTAAGCATCATCACACAGCTGCTCACTCACCACCACCTCCTGGTGGGAAGGAAAATAGGAAAAAAAGTAAAAGCCATGGGTTAAGAGCAGATTAATAATGAAAGCAAAGTAAAATATAATAATACTAATGATAGTAATTGCAACGAAAGAGAGAGGAATAAAACCTAAGAGAGACAATACAGTTGCTCACCACTCACTGACTGATGCCCAGCCCCTCCCCCAGTGATGGGGGATGAGCATCAGCAGCTCCCAGTCAACTCCTCCTGCCCCCATCTATTTAGATACTGGGCACAATGTTCCATGGTATGGAATATCCCTTTGGCCAGTTCAGGTCATCTGTCCTGACTGTGCTTCCTCCCAGCTTGTGCACCTTCTCAGTGGCAGAGCATGGGAAACTGAAAAGTCCTTGACTTAAGAGTGAGCACTACTGAGCAACAACCAAATCATCAGTGTGTTATCCACAATATTCTCATACTAAATCAAAAAAATACAGCACTGCACCAGCCTCTAAGAAAATTAACTATCCCAGCCAAAACTGGGACATGCATGTAGCCCCGAGCACTTGTGTGTGACCTCACTTCTGTCATCACTCCATCTGAAGACGAGACGGATCTCTGTGGAACGCCCACCGAAGATGACAAATGCTGCACAGCAGGTCTAGGGGAGGGGATGTCAGCATCTGCAGTGAGATACTGCTGTGCCAGAGTGAGGTGGGAGGCATGACCGAGGGCGGGTGCTGGGGCCCCAGCCACAACAGGGCAGAAGAGAAGATGCTGGGCTGTTTAGTGGGTGGCAGATGTGGAGGTATTGGCGTGGTTGCATCAGGTGGGTTCCAATACACATCTGCCTCTATCACTGAGGGATATTGGACTGCACTTCAGCACTGGGAAGCACCAGCGGAAAATAAACTGACCCGTGATGGACAGAGAGGCTTCCCTGCTTTGTCTTCACCTCCTGACCAAGAAGATCAAGAGAGCTTACACATGTCTCGTGCCACCCACCTCACCCTGCTTGTTGACTGTGGATTAAGGGATATGGGGCACAGCAGGCAAGGCAAATTCCCTGGCAGGAAGGGGCGGGAGGCCAACTGCATCCTTCTGGTGGCTGTGACCTGGCACTCAACACACCACGGGTGTCCCAGATCCGTGTTTTGGGTGCTCTATGCAAAGTGAGTGCCATGAGAAAGAGCACGGAGGCATAAATGAGGGGTCTGTCCAGTGTGTGTTTCCCATAACACGAAGAGAGCTTCCAGAGAGCCGCCGGACCCCAAACCCCGGGAGGGCTGCTGGGCAAAAGCCCAGTAGGGCTGAGGCAGGCGCACGAGGCGGAGCTGCTGCTGCTGCGGGGCAGGGC
>VZRQ01006121.1:651814-697036 GCA_013397975.1 Machaerirhynchus nigripectus | reverse complement strand
CGGCCCTGCCCCGGGCTGCCCGGGGCTTGCCCTCCCGAGGGGCGCCGCCGGTGCCGCGGGCCCGCCCGAGGCCGCACCGTCTGCGCGCCCCATAAAGGCCGCGAGCAGCGGTCGGGAGCCGAAGTGTCCGTAGTTCTTCCTCTTAGTTTATTGCTTTGTTTACTTTGCACGTACTGGGCACCGACCCGCATGTCCCAGTCAGTGTGGATTCTGGTTAATTCAGTTGTCGAGAGAAATCTCTCGATGCTGGTGAAGATTTTGCCCGCTTGCACCAGAGAACTCTCTCTGTTGAAATTAGAATGCGTACTCAAATTTTGTCTCCAAGAGCTTTTGTTCGACATGGCTCAAGACACGTGCATGAGTATCCCTTTATTCTGTTTGTTGCTGTTTAGAAAAACTGTGTTTCAGAGCAGGCTTCAGTCAGTAAAGAGTGTTTCAGGCAGTATTGATTCTCTTACCTATCTATAAGCTAGTTCACTCAGTCGGGTCACAGGAGTAACATTGTGATGCTTTACTGCGTTTTGGTGCCAAAACAAACTGTGAAATGCTCAAGCTTCTTGTTTTGACCTTCTTAAATGACTTCCTGATTTCCCTGTCTTCTAGGGTAGGCAGCATTGTAGGATCGGTGATCAAGAAACTAATGGCAAAACCTCAGCTTCCAGTTCAAACGACTTCAGTGATCCGATTTACAAAGAAATTGCTATAACCAATGGTTATATCAACAGAATGACCAGAGAAGAGCTCAGAAGTAAACTCGCAGAGTTCAAGCTTGAAACCAGGTTATTTGTAAACATCTTGATTTATCTTTGAGAGCAGTAGAGCCATGAGGGATGATTATTTAAAAGTTTAAAAACTCAGCACAAAGTGAAGAGCAGACACAGCACCAGACACCAGTTGTTTTATGTGCAATCTTGTTGCAGCTTTTGTTGCAGGATTAATGCATACTGCTTAATGTGTGCTGTCTCAACTGGCAACCCAAAGAAATGAAAGAATACGTAACTGTAAGGTACTTCTCATCACTTTTTGGTCAAGAGGCAAAAAAGAACTGCAGTGGTTCTCACGTGGTGCTGTAGACCTTCATCATATTTTTATTTACTGTGCCAGTACAGATCTGATACTTGCTACAAACTCTGGTGATGTGGCTCAGCATTTAATCAATGCAGATGACAGGTTCCTTTAGATGGAGAGTTTGCTACTCCAAATACACGTGCTAGAATAAAGTGAAAAAAAGAATGTATTATAAGCTGGTTTTGTGCTCACTGGGGTAGAGGCAAGGGAATATAGCGTAGTTCCAGCTGTATTGGAAATGACTTTCAAGACTAATAATTCTGTGACAATTTTGAGATATTGTGAAGAAGGTCAAAAATGGAAGGGGAAAAATGAAGTGTGTTGTTTCTGTAGGCAGCAATAATGAGGAAATAGTGGTGGGGAGTTAATTGGTTAAATTAATTTAGTGCTTCAGGAGGAAAAAATCTTATCATTACCAGAGAAAATTTTTGGTAAAACACATTAGATTTCTATAACTGTTTAGCAGTTGCTCTGATTTAAAAATAAAAAGTAGAATTCAAATAGTATATGATGTCTTTGTGGTCTTCTCTTAGGTTATGAGTTTCCTATATGTGTTTTTCAATTTACTTGTAAATGCTGAAAGCTTTAAATTTCTTTTTCAGCCAAGCTAGACTTCTTTTGTCAATATATTCAATTAAGTCAGAATATGTCTTATCTGTAAACAAATAGTACATCAGCTCTAATGTAAAGAATTGAGCAAATTGCCACACTCCATCCTTTCCTTTGAGGTTATTGTGATAGTCGATCATTTCCTATTTTCAACTTTTTTTGTAAGTTTGATGAAGAAAGAGGTAGTTTCCCCCTCCATCAGCTCCCATACTGTCTCAACTTTGAATGAACTGGTCATTGACTTAAAACTAGATCAATAAACCGGAGTTACTGAAGTTAGTGAAGAAGAGTTATCTCTGCAGAAGCAGCTGATGTTCTCAAATGCAGGTTTAGTAGTTTGATTCCAGTTCTTCCTTGTGGATCAGTGGGCTGCTTTTCTGATAATACCACTTGCTACATGTATCTCTTACAGCTTCTGAGATTTCATTTGCAATGAATAATTTTGAAAGTAACTTCCTTGGAAGGGTAAATTATCCTCATTTATTCAGCTCTGGATTGGTACATGGCAGTTCTGGCATATGCACTCGTATATCATAATGTTTGTGTTAAAAGTACGCAGTAAGTAACTTAATCGCTTGCCATGTGAATTTATTTATAGCCACAAACCTCCTGAAAAGCAGGATCTTGACCAGGAAGTTTTTCTGACAACTGAAATCTCAAATACTTTCTTCTAATAGAGTTATTCGAGCTCAATTGTAAATTTAAATTGAGAAGAATTTAAAATATGGGCATTTAACTGGATTCTGTGTTATCTATGCCACTGATGCAGAAAGGCCTGAGGCATGAGTCACTTCAGGTAGAGGGCACAGGGAAGCAGTACTTCTTCCAGGGCCAGGGGTCAGCTAGGAGTAATCTACAAAGACTTGAGCTTTGGAAAGGCTTTGGACGCCGAGTCTTGCTGAACTAGAGGTGACTGCAGAGTGTCTCTGTGCCATGCTTCCCAGTCTGTCCCATGTATTTTATCACAGCCTCTGCATTATCCCAGATAATGGGATATACTGTAGCGTAAATGATGGGGATAACACTATGATAAAGTGGAATTCAGACTTCACAAGTGCTGGTGTTCAAAATGAGGTTAATAAGTGTTGAACTTCCACATGTTAAATATAGCTTCAGCTTTACAACAAGGAAATAATTAATTAAACAAGAGTGCGATCTTTGTCACTTTCCCTATTTCTTTAGAGGAGTGAAAGATGTACTGAAAAAGAGATTGAAAAACTATTATAAGAAACAGAAGCTGATGCAGAAGGAACACATTAGTGGAGACAGCTGCTATGACTACATCTGTGTGGTTGACTTTGAAGCAACATGTGAAGAAGGAAACCCACCTGAATTTGTACATGAAATAATTGAGTTTCCTGTTGTCTTAGTAAACACACGTACCCTGGAAATAGTAAGTGCTCTGATTGCTCTGTTGGTATGCTGTTCTTTGATGGAACTTGTTTGCATCAGAACGTCTAGATGAGCTTTTAAGTAGATTTTGAACTTCATTAAAAATAGCGTACTTTTTTTCATAAGGGCTTATCCTCTGTACCTCTTAGGTACAAACAGAACTTTCTATTCCAAAAGCATTTTCCAAATGATCATTCTCCTGCTATTGACTCCCTCTATTGATATGAGTTTTCTCAGTTGTCCGTGTCTGTTCCCACCTGCCCTTTCTTTCCCTGCTTTAAGGTCCACAAATCTATTTCTAGGACTCAAGGGATTCATCATAATAAGAAATGATTCATTTCTGTGCTCCTGTGTGAGGTAATCTAGAAGACACTAATGCAGAGGTCTAGAAAGTGAGGTTGAGTGAACTCCTCTTCTTGTCAGGCTCAACTGTTTCCACATTGTATCCAACAGATTGATATCTGTGTAACCTGATTTTAAACAAACATACTTAGCAGGCATTTGGTAGCCTCAAGTGCTCAGTACAGCTTTCTTTTAGGATAAACTACCCGCTCCTTAACTGAAACTGAGTGACTCAGTGAGACAGAGGACATGCACACACCTCTGACTAATGGTTCATTTATGATGAACTCTTAAGCGGATTTCCAGTAATCATTGTGATGCTACATTCAAGTATAGCTGCATGTATGACTAACTGCAGAAAAATGACTGTGCAGATTACCAGGATTGTTTTTATTGCTCTTAGAATGATTTTGTATAACAGCAGGGATTTGGGGCTTTCTTTTTTCCATGAAACTTGCCTTCAGTCTTCACTCTTGTATTGCTCAGTTTCCCAGAGTGAGGTTTTGTTTGTCTCTGCCTGGCCATCCAGAGATGTAGGACTTGCATGAAGCTTCTGACATGTGCAGCTGGTTGCTTTCCTTGAATTGCAGGTGAACCTTTAGAGATACCACCTAAAAAACATAAGGCTTTGCTCATGCCTCTCACTTCTTTTTTCCTTACTCACACTCTTCCCAAATCCTCTGCTTTTTTGCAGTCTGTCCTTTTCCCCTCTTAAATCCACATTCCCACTCTTTGGTGCCTGCTGGCTGAGAGGAAGGACAGGTTCTGGCTGGAAAGCCGTCTGTCCCGTTAGGAACGTGTTGATGGCCAGTCAGGAGGCTCATACTGGCTCAGGAGGTACACACTCCTTTCTGCCTGCAGCAGGACCAGTAGCTGCTGTTGCCTTTGGGCTGCAGGCGAGCCAGAGAAGCTGCCTTGCGGGCTGCACAGTGTGCTGCAGCTGAGCGTTTGATTCTCCTGTTACAGGAGGATACCTTTCAGCAATACGTGAAGCCAGAGATTAATCCCAAGCTTTCAAACTTCTGCATCAGTCTGACAGGAATAACCCAGGTAATTTGCACTTTTGTTTCTTCAGGAAGAAATAGGAAAAAAAGAGATGTGGTGTTGATGTTTTCAGACTGGTAACTTTAAATGGTAGCATTTCATGGTTATTTTTCTGTAAGGCCTGTTCTCTTAATCCTTGTTTTTTTCCCTCTCCCAGTTATCACGGAGCTGATTTCAGTAAATTGGTCATTTTGTGGGGAAGAGCATTCACTTTTTAATTCATGTGGCGAAATTTAATCTTTAGTAGAGCAAAGTACCTTTTGAATTGCATCAGTTCCTCTTCTAAGATTTTTTTCTAAAGAGTTGAGAGTCTTAGGATGGCAATGGCTTGTGATAAGTGACTTAAGAAGGAGCCTGGGAAACAACCTCAAAGGTTTTAATCCAAGTTCAACGGCTGACTCACCTTGTTACCTTTACAGAAGCTATTAGGAGGTTGGCTCTTGTAGCGGTGCTTTTGTGGTGCTATTTTTTCAGTATAGAAAAATCTCTCCAGTCATCTGTTAATGTGTAATCTGGTTTTGTAAAGATTTTGATGAAGCCGACTTTTTAAATGCCCATATACCAATACAGTTTTTACACTTAATGCTGGGTTGTTTTTTTTCTGAAAAAATGTTCCTTGCTTTGTTGGGTTTTTTTTTATTCTCTTAGGACATTGTTGATAAAGCTGATACTTTTCCTGAAGTTCTGCAGAATGTCATAGAGTGGATGAGACAACGAGAACTGGGAACAAAATATAGCTATTCCATGTTGACTGACGGGTATGTCCTTATGCAACCTTCAGCACAATCTAAAACAGCAAATCCATGTTTAATATTTGTGAGAGCATTGCTAAAGATGGGTCAGGACACTGCCATTTTGCTGGTTTAATTTTAATTGAAGCTTTTGGCAAAATCGGGACAGCTGAACTGAACCATTCAAAATGAAGCTTAAATCCATCAGATGGCGCCGTTTCTTTCCTAGTGTTCTGTATGTAACAAAGTGATGCTGAACAGACTGCTTTGTGGTTGCTGTAATTCTCCATTTATATCTAGCACATAATGCCTGAAAATAACACTGCAATTTTAGTTCCAGGTAACTTCTGTGCCCTTCTGAATCTGAGACTTCAGAGGTGTGTGGTGGGTGTGTTGCAGTACCCTGTGTCTGTTAGTGTTACTGTTAATACATACTGGATATTTTGCTGGAAAACAATGGATGATGATGTTTGTGGAACAAGGAGAAAACAATGGATGATGATGTTTGTGGAACAAGGAGAAATGGCTAGCACAGAAACCTCTCTGCTTTGGCTTAGAGGACTGTGGCTCTGGTGGGTCCCACCTCTGACAAGCTTTGTGTGTTCCACTAGTCCCTGGAACTGCCACATGAACTTGCTCTCTCACAAGGTCTGTGTGGAAAATCAAGTCCCCAGATAACTGCATGGTGATGAGGTCTTGAGATCTAGATACATTTGTGGTGCAGTATTGTTCTTGGGATCTTAGCTTTGTTATATAGTGAAATAGTGTTTGAGCTTTATCTTGTATAGCACTGGCGAGAGCTTTTTTTTTTTTTTTTGCAGATCCCACTTGCCTTTTAGCTGTGAAACATTATTATTCTGTTAATATATCTGCTTTACTCTTTCTCTTGGAATGAAGGATTTAAGTAGGACAGGGAGTTTTTAACATTAGCTATGTTGAGGTAAATGATGCATTTTCATATTCGCCTGCAGCAGGTCTTCTGCTGTGCTGGATTAAAAAGGCAGTTCTGTGCTGCTCTGCTGCAAAGACTCTGTTGAACCAGAATGAGAGGGACCCTGAAACAAAAATGGAGCTTATGAAAAAACAGTCTGTGGAATCTGAGCATAATTTCCTAACACTTCTGTCAAGTAAAGCCCAGATAAATATTCTAGTCTATGAGTAGTTTGAAAAATAATGTATCAGAGTAGATGAATAGATGCATAGTAGATACACAGGGTTTTTTTAACTAACCCAACTTAAATTAGTGAGAGTTGGTTTTGGCCATGAAACCTTTTTTCTCAAAATTCCTGAAGTTTTAGACAATTACTACAGGTCACAGGTCTTTTCTGGTGAAGAACCCACATCAATGAAACATTGTTGTGTCCAGTGTGAACCATTTAAAAACATGTCACACAGGACTTGAGGTGTACAGTATTACACCATGTATACCTTAAAAATAAGGAGTTAACATAATGCCATTCCAATCTTAATTAATTTAAGGAGCTATGGTAAATATTTCTATTTAACTAATTTTTAACCTGTAATTACATTGCTGTCTTTGGAAGCAACAGTGAATTCAAAAAAGAAAATGCTAAACCAAAACTGGCGCAAGACTGGTTATATTACTGGGCTTAAATGTCTCTGGAATTCCCCTCCAGAGGGATCCCCTCAGTGAAATTCCTTAAGGAAAATAGGTGCATTGAAATCTCTGTTGTATAGGTGAGATTGCTTAGACAACTACAAGGGATGGGGGGAAAACGGCTTTACTTTAGCTTGCAGCTTAAAAACTTGTTGGGGTGGTTCCCTTCAGGAAAGCGGGCTGCTAAATAAATAGGATTATAATTTCTTCATATTTTCATAGAGATCTAGTTTCTCATAAAACTAGGTGCAGTCTAGTTTCAATAGCATACTTGAAGTAGAGAGATACATGCATACCCAAAAAATCAGGAAGATTTAAGGTGTCACTTGCTTCCCCGAGGGCTGTGTAAGCATCTAATTTAGTGGCAGTTTTCAGTGTTGATGTGGTAGGTGGAGTAGTTGGTGTGCTATTTTTTGTCTTAACCATTGTGGACCTGAAACCATCCTGGTGAAAGTCTTGCTCACGTCATTATTTTTTTCCCCATGATTAACAAATTCATATCAAAAAATTCTTTACCATGACTATAATAAAAGAGCTTTTTGTAAACTGTTTTTCTTCTACCAGAGACAAGACAGCTTTTAGTTCTACAACTGTGTAATATGTACAACACAGGATTATATATGACTAATGTTTTTCTCTTTTGACTTTTTAAGATCTTGGGATATGAGTAAATTTTTGAACATCCAGTGCCGTATTAGCCGTATCAAATACCCTTCCTTTGCCAAAAAGTGGATCAACATTCGCAAATCATATGGGAACTTCTACAAGGTTTGTACAAATTGCTGTTTCTCTTATGGGAAAATTTGGTTTAAAAGTCTAGAATGTCCTGTTGTGCTTGTCATCTCTACTTGTGTAGTATAAAATTATAGTACTTCAGCTAGTTGCCTGGTGCCTGATTTTCAAATGTGTTTCATGTGCAGATCTCACTTCGCTAATTGAAGATCCTATCTACTGCATTTTGATTTTAATCTTGTTTTTAAGAGTCAGGTTATGCTCCTTAAATGATTGTCTAAAAATGTTATACTGGTCCTCTTAGATCAAGTGTATCTTGAAGTAGTTCAGCTGAAAAGGCTATATTGATTTTTCAATTTTTTTTCCTGTTTTCATGCAATACACTACAAAACTAATTTGCACCCATACCCTCATATAATCTTGACTTTTGACAGTATAATGGGGACAGAGAAAGATTATGATGTATCTACAGTAGAATCAAATTGTCAAGAGAAAAGTAATACCGAGTTCAGTGCTGGACCTTATTGCTGCTTTCTGTCAGGCTACCGTAAGAGTTATTGGTGATTCTAGCAAATTCCCAATCAGCCTACACTAAACCACTTTTTTTTAATGTGATTTCAGCCTAGCTAATGATCTTCTTTTGAAGGGCTTTTTCACACTAAAAGTAACCTCTAGATAAAAGAGAGATTGACATTTAATAAGGGAAGAGCTTTACTTTGTGCTGGGCAAATATTACAGGGTTGCTGTAGGTATTGCTGATCAGATCCTGTGAAGGTTGAAGGCATTCAGGATCTTGATGTCAGTGAGAATCAGGAGCCTGGTGCTTCTTTAATCACTTAGAATTTAGAAGGAAAACCAGAATCTGATTCCCTCTGCAATGCCACTGTGGATGGTAGTTTGTTTTTTATAAAGATTCTTAAATTTATCTAGGCCCTGGCTTCCACCCTTGCCAGCGCAGGTTTATCTTGAGCTGGTGCTGGTGAGAGGCTCTTGACATCATCCCAGGTCTAGACAAACTCCCATTGACTGTGTCTCCTCTGTAAAAATGAGAGTGTCTGTCTCACCAAGGTGCTTTGAAGTTAAATGGTTAGTGATCTGACAGAAGGCAACATGAAAGTAATATGTGACTTAAGTAGACTTATAATCTGCATGTGTTTCTACTGCCCTGTGTTAGATTAAAAAGACTTGGTACCGAACCTAATCCTTGAATGTTACTCCCTTTCTCTATCAGGTTCCTAGGAATCAGACCAAGCTGACAATCATGCTTGAAAATCTGGGCATGAATTACGATGGGAGACCTCACAGTGGACTTGATGACTCTAAAAACATTGCAAGGATAGCTATAAGGATGCTGCAGGATGGCTGTGACCTGCGGGTGAATGAGAGAATTCATGGTGGACAGCTGATGACAGTCTCCTCCTCAGTCCCCTTAGAGGGAGCCCCTGCTCCACAGATGCCCCGCTACAGAAACTAGCAGTTCAGGGTTCTGCCTCAGGAACTGCCCTCAGATACCCGCTAAAGACTCCAGAGCTTAGTAAATGGCCGCCTCTGCCAGCTTGTCTGCCATGCAGAATCCTAAAGCACCTTAACTAATCATCTCTGTTGAAATAAAGAGGAGCGTGGAAGCTTTTTGCTCTTTGAAGCCTGCTACAGCAATTTTTTTTTGTACTGATGACTTCTGTTGATGTTTCCAACTTTGCTATCAGTGAGGTTGGTATCTGGAATCCAGACAAAGTGTTAAGCTTTTAAGAACATGTAATTTAAACACCTGCTAAGAGGGATTGGGCCTGTGTGCTGCTGTTCCACCCCAGCCTATGGGCAGTATTTGTTCACTGTGATGTACTCCAGTCATATCTAGCATCTGCTTATTCATTGCACACAAAAAAGCCATTCCTGCAAGAACTGAAAGAGCAGTGGTTGGGCTGGCCCTTCCTGATAAGGCACTCTGCTAAGGGTTCCTGCCAATTTTTTGGTTTTTTACAAAGTCTAGGAGAAATGGGTGCACGTTCATCAGTTCTAAAACAGTAGAGGAGAACTCTGTTGTTTCGGGTTTTTCTTTAGGGATATGTTTGTCTGCTTCCCTGTCAAATGGAAGAGCTGGGTGTTGAATAAAAATTTCATTAATGTAGTATGATAGTATTTTTCTAACCTGTGTTTCAAAGGAGAAGGTTCTTCAGATTTTCACTTTTAGGATCACATCTCCTGTTCCTGCATAGCGGCCCAATTTAATGTTGTTTTTAGACACTATCAGCCATTTGGTTTTAAAAATTAGTGAAGTAAAGTAAGTTCAAAACATGCCAGATTGTCAAAATTTCATGCTGTGTGATTATTACATAAAACAGGAAGCTTCTCATTCATGGCTAAAGACATGCTCAGCTCTTTTCGGTATCTTTTTGTGCGTCTGCCACCATGAAGCTATGCCTTTATTGCAAAATCTAACATTGGAAGATTAATATAATTTTATTATTAAAGGCCACAGCTAATTACTAACAACTTCTGCTTTCTCCCCAGGCCTCAGATAAGATGATATTCAAAAGAGGCCAAAGTGTTAATTTACTTTGTCTCTGTGGACTATTACAAAGTGCACCATTAATGTGATCAACTTTGCATTAGAATGGCTTATTCTGAAAAGTGGGATAATGTATTTTGGTTGCTCTTAGTAAAAAAAAAAAAGAAAAAGAAATTTGTTATCCTTGTGTTACAATTCATCCCTTTTACCACTTACATTCAGGACACAAAATAACCAATTAATAAGCTTTGTTAAGAACACTGAGTGTTTGACTAATCAAACTCCTCCCAGCCCTGCTTTGCTCTTCTGACTGTTAAACCGCACCAGTGGAACTGTGAAAACTTCCATTCTAAATTCATGCAAGAGGGAGAAGTATTAGTCAATTTTCAGTTGCTTCATATGTTTTCTTTCCTGAGTCACAGATTTGGATGGTCATAAGTGCTTAGAATGATGGTTTTTAGTTTTGGGTTTTTTTTTTCGTGAAAGCAAATACTTGTTCTCTTGTAGAGTTTTGTTGAACTTTACAGTTTCTTTCCTTTTGTAGTCATAGTTGATGGATTTTCAGAAGGTGAAATCCCAATCTCTGCTTACTCTTAAAATACCATTTATCTGTCAGCCCATATTCTGTACAAATTGCTATATACATGCTTTTCACTGTAGCAACTGTAATATCCTCTTTTTCTGAAGTACCATGGTAATTTGCTTCTTTTGTGTCTGAGTTACTGTTGTGCAAGTTTCTGTGATGAAATTGAGTCTAGTTCAGCAGATCTCCCCTGGGCATGGTGGCAGCCAGAGACTTTATCACTAGTCTTTATTTACAGGTCTGTAACCAGGCTCACAGCAGAATGAGAAACTTTTATTTGTTACAGATTATACTACAGGTTGCATAAGAGCTGTTGTAATTGTACATCATTTATTTTAAGTACAGAGTCATTTATTTTTGCTAGGTAACTTCAAAAAGATATTTTGAGATAAGGTTAAATAATGATTGTTTTCTGTTTACTGCTTAAATAGGTTGGGATGTTCTTTATCAGTGAGCTGCAGAATTCAGTAGAATCATTCCAGATACTATTTTATCTGTCGGATTAATGTCAAATTGTAAGCTGTATTTTCACAGACTCTTTGATTCTGTGATTTTGAGATGAAGTGAATTTTAACAATGTTTGCTGATTTGTTTGAAATGTAAACAAACTTATTAAAATAATTTCGTATTTTTAAACATGTCAGGTACTGAGTTTGGTCTGTAAAGCATGAGATGATTTCAACAGTCTTGGGGGTCTTGGCATCAGCTCAGCTCATGATTGGTCTTCTCTAGTGGACCAGCAGCATTGTCGTGGCTGGGTGGCTTAAATCCCATGCATATGACTAGCTCACAACACTTGGTAATGAGATAAATTTACCTGGATACTTCATACCACAGGGGAAGGAGGCACTTGAGGAAAAAAAAAAAGTGGTTTGGTGATTTTACTAGTGATGCAAACAGTGTTTTTTCAGCTTGATCTCATTTGTTCATCCAAAGAAGCTTGCTGAGTGCATCTGCTGTAGTGAATATTTTAATTTGTTAGAGGAGTCTTCCCATGCTGGAAAAATTAATTGACAACTATGTAAAAAACAATCCAATCTCCTTTTCATTCAGAAAAAAGCATGCAGACATTGACTGCCTTGTTGATCGAGTTAGAGGCTTTGTTCTGTTGTTGCTTTTTATTTCACGTTTCCGGAGCTGTACTTGAGCAATTCTACTACTGCTGCAGACAGCCTTTGTGGAACAGCAGCAACTTTAAACAAAGGGATTGAGACTAATTTCAACACGAGTGCTTTCAAGTAGATTTCTTAATATATATTTATATGAGTGTGAGAGGGATTCACCGAATCTTGGGGTTAAGTTAGGAAAAAAGGTTTTTCAGACAGGTTAAAGAGCAGTAGCCTCTCTGTCTCAGAGAGCAAATGCCTGAGCAAATGGGAAGGAGAGGTGTCAACAGTTCATAGCCTCCCATTAACTCCTTGTGAGGTACGGCCACAGGTGCCACTCACAGCAGGTCAGCTGTCCACAGAAACTGCTTTTGTCTGGGCTTGCCTGATAGTAAAATAATGTAATAATTTGGTCTAACAAGGTAGTTGTTGTTCCCATATTTTGTTGAAAATTAACATTGCAGTGAGGAGGGGGGCTGTTCTCAGCAGTGGAAATAAGTAAAAAACTCAGTTCACTTTATGTTCTCATGCCCTTGGAGAGCTCTCGGCGTTTTGCTGCAGGCCTTGACTGCTCTTCGGTGACCTTGAGAAAGCAGTGTTTTTTCACTCATTTCTCGCACCCTGCACTTCCCATGGCTGTTTTTAATTCCTCCCTTTCCCTTTTTTTTCTACTAATGAATGTTTGCTTCCTCTGGAGAGAAGTTCGTGCTAGGTAATATCTTTGTATGTTCTTTCTAATAACAACCAACAGGCCCTTTATAAAGAAATTGAAAGTCTTGCCTATGGAGGGTAGAGGAGACCCAGTTACTGACTGCAGGCTTTTGAAATGGGCTACGTGTATGGAACATCATTCTGCTGCAACCAAGTCCATTCCAGCCTTCTCTCAAGGACTTCATGTTTGGCAGCCCCATGGGGTAGCAGTGACAGCTCACCAGGAGGAGATACATGAGGTAGCCAGGTGTGGTCAGTACACACTTCTGCTCGGCCTTGTCCTGAGCTGTGGCCTCAGCTGAACAGCCATGGTAGGGAGCAGGCTAACACTTTGTTCTGGAACACCTTCCTCCAACAGAGAATGGGGTGCTGATCTGCAAGTATGAATGCTGACAGGGCTCTGGAGGTTGAGCAGTTGCTTCTCTCTTGGGTTCCTTCTAGTTCAGTCCTGTCACATTCACCACCTCCAACGCTGACTGGCTTTTGCCCTTTTTAGATTGGAGGACTTGGTGTTGTAGGAGGAAAACCTGAAGCAGCTTAAGGGATGTGCTCTTTAAACTAAAGGAGTGTGACTGCTTTGCACTAAGTGGCCCCATATGGAAAAAAGTCTTTTTTGAGTGAACGACAAGAGCACTGAACACCTCTTTATGGCAGAGGTGACTCTGGGTGTGTTCTGATTATGGATGTGATTCCATGGCTCAGGCATCTGTCTCCTCTGTGGCCACTCAGTTCAGGAGTGCCCATGGGTAGCACCATGTCCTGCTCCTGTCATCTTAACTTGGTGTGGTCATGACTGCACATCTGACTTGCAAATCTTGCGATGCCGCTTGCAGATATATCATGGCGGGGTTTCTGCCTACTTTCCTGGCTGAATTAGTGCTAATTATGAGGTTTTGCAGTTTGAAGTGAATGGTAGTAGTGGTCTCGCATTGGTAAAGTACTTGCAGGTGATTCTGACCTCCTTTGTTTATGTTCTCTGCTTCAGCAATGTTAATTTTTAAAGAGCACATGTAGCTAAATGGATCTCTGTGAGCCAGAGATGTCCCAATAAGCAGGAATTGCTTCATTGTGGTTGTGTTCAGGTTTGGAGTGGTATGCAGGACCTGGGCTGCAGGCAGGCTGTGAAGCATGACACAACTTCCCAGAGAGTCCCATGCTGAGCAAAATTTATTTCATATTAATTCCTAGTTTGAATTGATAAGGAGTTGAATACTTAGGCTCTGTGCAGCATGAAAGTGCTTTATATGTAATTTAGGGGCAGCTGCGAGATTCAGTGTGCCTCCTTTTCTCACTTGGAAACACTCCTATGTTTGTGATTCATTTTCGTTTGTGCATATATGGACTAAGATGATAGAGAACTAAAAAGACGGGAGAAGTGACATTTTACTAGTTGATCTAGGCAGTCTAGGCCAGATATTACCTATCCATACAGTCTGAGCATTTGATACAGCTGAACTTTGACAACAGGTGCTTTGGGATGCCAAGCACCATGTCCAGAGAGGGTGACTGACGGCTACTGTGCTGAGCTTGGCTGTATTTAAGCACAATCTGGGTCACACCGCTCTTGGCAGTCTTCAGTAAACAGGCAGGCCTGAAGATAAGGAGCATTTATTTGAGCTGAGAAGCCTGGGAGGGGCATAGCTGAAAAAGAAATCAGTCTTCCAGCATCAGAGGGAATTGTGGTGGTGCCTGCAAAGCCTGTGTGTTGGTGTGCTGCAGATCTCTGGGAGCAGTTTTCTTCAGCTATGCTGCTGCTTTGTTTTCCCCCTTCTTAATCCCCAGAGTCACATGGGCATGTTTCTTCTTCGGACCCTTCTCAAAAACTTCTCATTTGCTGTTTTTGGGGCTGGCTTCTCTGAAACTTACCAGTTCACTCCTTGTTCTGGCTTGTTTTGCATACATGAAATAGTCCTTTTCTGACCCTGCCTGTACTGATTTTCTAACAAGCCATGTCTGCAAGCAGCTGTACTCTCTGCTGTAATCCTGTCTGCACTGCTGGCCTCGCTGTTATGAACAGGTCTTACAGAAACCTTATCAGGTCAGGGACTGCTGCCCTGTGTAGTGCAGAATGCTGCTGCTGCAGCCATTTAGCAGACACCAACAGTAGGGAAGACAGTATAAGTAAATGGAGAATCTACTGGCTTCCTTCACATGTCATGGCAAACTGCTTGTGGCAAATTCTCATGGTTTAATGGTGCTTTCATTCATGCATGCTATCAAATGCACATCTCTGGAGGTGCTGCCACCGTTAGAGATTAAAAATCATGGGAAGGACAGGGTTATTTTGAAACTAAATGACAATTAAATTAGGTGTGTGATGGGTATTTGTTTGTCTGATTGGTATTTGTTTCCACACTTAGAGCTGCATTGGTAAGTGTAGCATCATGTGGTGGAGGTAGAGCAATGCTTTACTAGATTCTGCAAGTAAACCTGTTCAAATGCCTTTGATTTTTCTGATTGATTGTCGTTAGTCTTCAAGCATGGAAAACTCGAGAAAATAATGTTTTTAAACTTACAAAAATCTTTAAAATTTTGTTTTTGAGGGACTGAGAAGATGAAGAGGTCTACATACGATTTCAATATAGCAGGGGGAAGTTTTCTTCCACTCTAGTCTGGGAGATGGTGATGTCCCTGCAAGTGTTGGATCAAGGCTTCCAAAATGAGTGATCCCCAGACAATGCTCTTTCACTATGAAAATAGAATCACTGTAACAGCCTGTGATTTAGCTCCCTTTCAGGCAGAAAAAAGAAGTACTGCCATGCTGTCCTCCAGCCAAGAGACCTGCCCACCTTGGTGGATACTGACTGACATAGACACAGGAGTTTTTGTTGTTTAGTGACATGGTTTGGCAGAGAGTGAATGAACTCCTCTGTGCTTGGCTCATTTTGTCTGTGCGTGAAACATTTCCGTAGACGTTGCAGTAGATGTGTCATACTGGATGAAACTTCTGTCTTGACCCAAGGTAGTCATGCTCAAGACTGTAGAGCTGCTTTTCTGAGCCAAGAGACCCCAGACCTAATTCAGGTCCCTCTTGGTAGCTGTGGTAGTGAGCAAAACAGTCTGAGGTGGAAACACCAGCTCTTGTGTCCGAGATGAAGAGCATGGATCTCAGCTGTGTGCCGCTGGGTATAAAGGAAGCTTGTTCCACTGTGTTCATACTGGATATGAAATGGATTCACAGCTTAACAAGTGAGCTGGTGGCTGTAGCCACATGGCCATTGCTGTGGGGAGCTTTCCATCTGTTCCTCCTCTTCTGCCATCTGCAGAGCATTTTTTAATCGTGCAAAATCTCTTTGAGCACATCCTGCATCTCAGCCAGTCCCTTGTGCTCTGGAGCCATATATGCAGTTGTAATCTTTAAAGTGCCCCCACCACCCCTAATCCTTGAGTTTTGGAGCATGTGTAGAATGGGCTGAATTGTCTTCATGCACTCTACCTGACCTCTGTTCCTCTATCCACACCACCTACCTGTCAACCTGGCAGACAACCACTGCTCTGTTCACTTATGGTTTTTTTGGCAGGACAAAGACATACCTTGAAGTACAACTGTCTGCTTTCTGTCCCCTTTTTGCTTTTCTGTTTAAGCTTTCCACTCTGTTCTGCACCAGCTGTGCTCTGCATGTCTGGGATACAGCTCCCCTTTTGTTTTACCTTTCTTCCTCTGCTTCCCTATGCTGTGGTCCTGACCACAGCATCTTACCACAGCTCAGCAGCTCCTCCGTGTCAGACATATAACCTCCCAAAGCATGTGCAGCTGGGCTGAGCCCTGTGGTTGCTTTAAGGAAAAGGACAAGTGTAGTAACTGTTTGACACTGACTGTGGTTCACAGTGAAGTTACTAGCCCTGTTCTGAAGAGGAAATCCAGGCATAGAATTAAATTGCTGTTCAAGTTTATGCAATGATTAAGGAAAGTGCTAGAAATTGAAACCAGCTGCCTTGTCTCCCCAGATGCTGTCTTCCCTAAACCTTCTACTGTTTCTTTTCAGTAGAAAACATTTTAGTGTAGGTTGCCACCAGAGGAAGAAGCTGTGCCACTGCTGTTGTGATTTTGGCTGAGCTCTTGAAGACAAGCCCTTGCCTGAGGGAATTCCACACAAGCTCCCAGTCTCCAAAACAGCTGGCTCTGCATGTCCTCTCTGGACAGGCAGGAAATGTCTTCTGCAAATGCTTTCCTGAGCAATGGGGCATTGCAGTCTGCCTGCCCTGGCTCTAGCACTGAGACTTCCAAGAGCTCTGAATGCAGGCAGTTGCTTGAGCTGACAGCGTAAGACCCTCTAGACTGTGTTTGTGATGACTGCAAAGGAACATCAGCAACTGCTCTTCAACTCTCTTATGCTGCCAGGAGTTGGGAAGATTAGTGGAAGACACACTGACATGAATGGAGAAGGAATGTCTAGAAGCACGAGGCATTAGAGGTGTCTGAGAATGACAGGTGCCAGTGGCACATGTGGTAGCAGGTCATCAAAATTACAGCACACCTACAGCTCACAGAATCCTAGAATGGTTTGGATTGGAAGGGCCCTTAACGATCATCTAGTTTCAGCCCCTCTGCCATGGGCAGGGACATCTTCCACTAGATCAGGTTGCTCAAAGACCCATCCAACCTGGCCTTGAACACTTTCAGGAACACCTACATGGAATGAAAAATGGGCAGCCTAAACCCTGACAAGACAAATCTGAAATCTCAAGGCATAAAAATATGCTGGTTGGATAATAAAGGAATAGGATTGGGGCAATTAATTGTTGAGATAAAGAGACACAAAACAGTGAGGATACCCTAATGATTCACAGAGCTAGGACAAGATAATCCTAGGATTGTAGTTATTCCAGGATCCTCTATCGATCCATGTTGTTTGATTTATTTTGGCTTCATGAGAACGTGAAAATTGGTCTTGGGAGAATATATGCAGACAAATCCTCGGGTTGCAGGGTGTCTGTGGGCCATTTCAGATGCTGCAAAGGCACCAATGATTTACTGGACTGTAGGGATCCCACACAATATAGAGGGCAATCTGGCTGTGCTCGCAGCCATCCTTGCACAATCTACCAACACGAGTGAGAACTCAAAGGACAGCAGGGGACTGTAGTGTCCCACTACAAAACAGTTTTGTTGATCCACTCTGAAGGGTACAACCTCAAATGACAGGCTTTGAAATGGAAAAGGAGCCCATGAGTCTTTCCAGATACAGCGTACAGAAGTATGATGGAGCATGCATTTTCAGCAGAGTTTAATGGTAAATGGAGACCAGCTAGAAAGCTGTTTTCTCAAGAAGACAGAAGGATTAGAAACCTGTTGATTAGGAATGATTCTCACTTGCTGGATTTGCCATAGAATGTTAGCTTTTAATCTAGTCCGGTTCCAATGCCACTTTATTTCTTCCAGTCTCAGAAGAGCTTGGCACAAACAACACGTAAGTCCCTCTATCTTAAGCTCTTTAAGAATTAGACCTGTAGGGCCTGCTAGGGGAAAGATTTAGTTATCTAAACACGGGTGTCTGGTGCCCTCTGGTATCTGAGCTGTCTGCACAAAGCATGTGGGACCTGCAGGACCTCCCATCTTCTGAAGCAGCAGCTAGAGGCTAGCCTGGAGACCTGAGGCATCTCCAGTAGCGCTTCTGCTCATACCTGTATGTGGAATGGTGCCCCTGGAGCAAGCCCATGGCCCAGGAAGCTTAACAGGAAGAGACAGGTACTGCCAGAGGATGAACTGTCCCACTGGTCTTTGCTGCCTCTTTATATGACTTAGCTGGGAGGTGGAAACTGTGCTGCTGCTGCTGCTGTGCAGCATCCAAGCTTCTGCAGAACTTTAACTAGAGATGGGGATTTCAGGCAGCCAGGAGAGGGAATGCAATTGTGAGGCCCAGACGTGATCTCCCAGACATCAAAGGCTTTGGGAAATGGGAATGCATTTCTCCTCAGCTCACTCACTAGCTTTCCCAAAAAGCATGGGACGAAGACAGCTAGATCTGGATTTAGATGTTTTGTTTCTGCACTTCAGTGAAAATGAATAGTGACAATAGCTCTTCGATTGCTAAGGTTGGGATCACGTTCTGCTGCACTATGCACTTTGCACAGGGCTGGTGGAGGAGCTGATCTGGAAGTCAATTACTTGCCAAAGTCCTCAATTGCAGATCAGGGTGCTTAGCCTTTGGCCTTTAGAAAGTCTTGAACAGATTCGAAGCTGGGAAGAGTCTGAAGCACTTGCTGAAGAGAGGAAGGTGTGGTGCTTGTTTTTTGACAGTGGTTTGGTGCTAGTATTTAAGCTGGGATGAAGAGATTTCAGCTTTTGCAGATTCTTAGAACAAAATGCCATTTGGGATACCCGGTCTTAGCACTTTCAGGGTTAGGTGTCACTCCCTCTCAGGGCAACTTTTTCCTGCCAAAGTACCTCTGTGGTTGTCTGCACAAACCACAAAGACTGAGACTGTTGTCTCTCCTGGTGGAACATGAAAAGGCACATCCTGCATGGGCAGGACAGAGCTAATTTATGTGCAACTGCATGAAAACAAGTGAAGCAAACCACAGCACTGGGCAGTGAACCCAGTCTTGCAAGGCACTGAGACACAGCAGATTATAGGTGAAAGGGGTTGTCAAGAGAACTGTCCCTCCCCTGCAAAAAGAATGCCCCCCAAAAAATGGAAGAGTTGAACTTTATTATTCCCTTCATAATTTCGGAGCAGTCAGTCTTTCTGGGCTGCCTTCAGCTCTATGCTTCTTCTCAAAATCAGTTTTTCTGTGCTAGAGACTGTTCCTGGTAACGGAGTCCCGCCTCTGAAAAAGGTATTGCAAGGCCTCAAAGGGACGTGCATGCAACATTGATATCACAACACTAGCTTCTCCCACAAGCATGGGAGGGCTTTGTGTTAATTATTTAGCCAGGAGAATTGGAAATGGCTGTGAGACTGTTGAAGGCAGAAAGGGACAGAGTGCTGGCTGCAGAGGGACAGCAGTAAGAGAAGTGCATCTAACGATGGACTCTCCGCACTGTCTTCAGTCTGGTCCCTCAGATAGGCAAAGGAACCCCACTGGAGAAAGAGGATAGTCTCAGGGAGGAGAACAAGAAAGAATGCAAAGTGGATACAAGCAAGTACATGCATAAGCATCTGCAAAAATGGTGGTGAAACCCAGCCGTGTGCTTTACAGGCAGAATCCTGCTCTTCCCTATGGGCTGTATCTCTCTTCTGCCCATAGGTAGGATTTACAGGTACTGGAGGGAGCAGGGATACCACCCTTGGCGCAACCCATGGGGCAGGGAGTTACAGAAGTAAAGGACTGGCAGGCTGAAGCGTGTTTTGCATGAACAGTTCGTACTGTTCTGTGTAACAGACATCTGTAAACAGACCTGTGAACAGGTAGCAGGGCTAAAGTTTGTCAGAGAGTTTGCTTGCAATGAATAATTCGACCAGTCCTGCTACCCTTAAATTTAGATGATAGTGCTGCAGTCAAAGGCTTTCCAAATTTGGCAGCTAATGCTATTATGGACTTGTCTCCATGTTTGGCCTGGGGCCCGCACTCTTTCACAGGTGACTTTGACCTTGTGTGACAGCATCACTGCAAACTGGTTCCCTTTTTACCTGGCAAATCAGGCACAAATTCTTTCACCAGGTTGCTAATACCAAACTTGTAAAGCAGCCAGTGTTGTTTTAGAGGAGACTGAAAACAGAGCTGGAGGTGGGAGGATGCTGGCTGCAGCTGGTGGGCCTCTGAAACACCTTCCTGGAGTTCAGCAATTTTTCTTCCCAATGCCATCTTGCCACTGGTGGTGGTACTCACTCAGGGTCCCCTGAGAGCTTAGCTGGCACCTACTTCTTGGACTCTGAATCATCTCAAGGTTTCTGCAGGTGGCATCTCCTTTCTCTTTTGCCTTTTCTGACAGCTGCAGGACACCCTCTGTGTATAACACCATAGGATTCATTCCAGTTCATCTTAACCCCAAAACTGGCAGGCTCCATACAAAAAGGAGTCTTCAGTGAATACTAAGGGACTCAGAAAACAAGACAGCACAAGATGAAAAAGAAAAGGACTTCTGAATAAATAGTATGCAAATGTAATTCTAGCATGAACCTTAAACCCAGATGCATATTTGCCAGTGACTAAGCCTTTCCTGCAGTCCATGTTACCATGGATTCGGTGTCCATAAGTACACCCTCTCTCCCAGCTGCTGTCCTTTTTTCTGCAGAGCTTGTCACACCGCTAAGGACAATTCCTGGTGGTGCTTATCCAGCTTCACTCCAGTTTTCGGACAGGACAGAAGGTATCCTGGATGTTCTAGAGCTACATGATATTTGCCCTTGGGGTGATTTCTCCTGATAAGCTCCCACCCACTTGACGAGAGCAAAGGAGACAGTTGGTTTCCATCTGCTTGGTGTTTGTAGCTCTGTTTCAGAAGAGCAGTGTCCAGTTTGAGGACCTCCAGAAAAAAGATGTCAACAAACTGGAGTGATCTGAGCAGTCATTATATGTAAACAGGCTCCAAAAACACAAGCTGGCAGAAAACCACAGTCCTTACTGGTAAGGCAGGAACAGTCCTTGGACAGGGTGGTTTCTGTTATAAATGGTGTGTGTGTGATGGAGACATGCCTTTCTGCTGAGCCATGACTATGGGGAGAGGCAGGGTGTGGGGAAATAATGCTGCTCTCATCTTTTACTCAATGCACTTCTGAGCTCTTGACGCTGGGGGAAGAGTCCTGTCAGGCAGGAAGGGTCTGAGTGTGCTCAGAGAGAGGCAGGACTGAGGAAAGGGTCAAGGCAGGATGTAGAACTTCATTGTTTTGCTCACTGCCTGTATCTGGCCCTTTCTTAGGTGTCCAAGATGACTCCAAGTACTTTTCCAAGGTCAACCAACAAGGACTCAGAGGTGAGAAGGACCAATGGCTTCCAAGTCATGGAAGTGCTAGTAGCCAATTCTCCAGAAAGAACAGGAGGGTGCGTGTAGCCATAAGCGTAACTGGAGATGCTCAGGCCAATTTCAAGTTTTAGGCTTTCCTGGAACTCCTAAAAAAGCACCAGCATTTTTTTCCAAGTTGCTAGTGCTTTTTTTTCCCAGCCCTAGGTTCTTTTTTAAACTTGCTAATGTTTGATACCACAGGTTCTTGATTTGTCTGTGGACTACTGAAATAGAGAATTCTTGCTTTATTAATATACAGAAAGTCTTTTGGTCTCCAGCAAGGAAAATATAAGAAAGTATTGAAGTGATGCTTACCTTACACATTATTTCAATTTTCAGATATTTGCAGTCCTCTGTGATGTAGCAATTTCGTAGAGGCATTATGTTCTTGCTTGTTTACTTTTTCAGAATCAGCTGAGGATAAATTTGTGCATTTTGTATTGCTCAAGATGTCAAATAACTGGAAATGTCACTCAGGCAATGAGGGTCTCACCTTGAGAAAGGTCATTGCTTATTCAGGTGTCCTTTTTTCCAGCTCTAACTGGAGCAAAATATTGGCCAAGTAAGTTCAGGCAATCTTTTGCAGAGAGGCAAGCGCAACTAGCAGTGGGAGATGAACTGATATATCTGAGGTCAGTAACCTCCAGAAAATAGATCCCACTGGATGCTTGTGCCATTGTAGGCATTTTCACCATGGCTGGCAATCGCTTAAGCCAGCTGCAATAGTTTCTGCTTGTACTGCTGAAAACTCCCTGTTTAAGGATTGTGCGTAACAGAAAACAGCATCCAAGAAGGAAGCTTTGAGTTTCAGGGTTGTTGAGAAATTCAGGGCCAGTCCCTTGTCTGTGTTTGTCCAGTACTAAATCTTCTCTTTGGAATTTCTTTTCTTGGTGTTGCCACAAAAGGCTGTAGGGCTCTGGATAATTCTGAACACTTTTGAGAGCCTTTTTCTGTTTGAGAAGGGCTTCCAGTTGCTGGCAAGCTGTGCTCATAGTGAATTCTGCTTTACATGGTCAGTTCATAGCCAACTGTTTGACTGCAAGGTTGTCTGTCCTTAGCTCATCCTCAGAGCAACATAGAAAAGGTCTCTGAGTGGAGAAACACAGCGAGGTCTCCTTGCTCAACAGCTCAGAGCTGAGAGTGGAGAACAGTTAATCTGCCAGAGACAAGTCATTGGTTTTACAGCTTGGACACGCTGTCAGCTGCACAGTGACTCCTTCTCAGCAGTCTCCTGTGCAATCCTGGTGCCTTGTGGTGGAAAAGGGCCTGACCAGAGCAGCACAGCTGTGTCCCACCCTGCTATGCTTGCCTGTGGAGTTGACAGCCAGTTCTCACCTCTAGTCACTGTGGGGCTCTGGCACTTGGTCACGTCATCTCACTTTTGGCACTGGGACTTCCTCCCCTGCCCTCTTCCTGGGAAAGGGCTGAAAACTGGTGTGATGGGCCATCTTGTTTGCCAAGTGTCAAGTGTTTGTGTTTGGAGCAACACAAACATCTCTGTACTTCCAGCCTGCCTTTTCTGCTCTCAGGAGCCAGCAGCAACAGGGAATCTCCCACCACCAGTGGTCCTGCACCAAGTCACATGGAGTGTGATGTCCTTGGAGGAGAATTCCCACTACTGCTATGCTCAGCCTTGATTTTTGCTTTGGAGGAGGTTTCACTGACAGCCTACTGCAGCAGTTCTCTCCTTCCTGCAGACTCCCAACCTTCCCAGGAGCAATGTTTGACCAAGGCAGAGCTGACTGACAGAAAGACTGCAGATAGGTACAGGACAGTTGAACAAACTATCTCACAGCACCATGGGCTAAAAAACTGCCCAGACCCAATGTCCCTGTGCTGCTGGAGGGAGAAGAGAAGGAGAGCTCAGCACAAGCG
Organism: Machaerirhynchus nigripectus; assembly: GCA_013397975.1. Lineage (NCBI taxonomy): Eukaryota > Metazoa > Chordata > Aves > Passeriformes > Dicruridae > Machaerirhynchus > Machaerirhynchus nigripectus. The sequence continues at coordinate 673,829 of VZRQ01006121.1, read as the reverse complement.
ACCGTGCTGCGTGCTTTTCTCTTCTCTTGGTTGGTTGTGTAAGTATCAGTTCATGGGAGGCAGTGCTTCAGCGGAAGCAGTGACTGTGGGCTTTTTTCCTCATTAACTTTGCAAAAGCTGGCACTGTTCCCATGTTTGCATACTTCTGTCAGTCTCCTAAAGTGCACATAAGCCAAACATAGAGGGACTCAATTAAACACAGACTGCTGGGTTTTGCTCTTTTGCACAGCAAAGATGTTTTTTGAAGGAAATGTAGTATGCTTATTTAAAAACATATTTTAAAAAAGCAACTATGTCAGACTTCAGCTAGCTTGGTACTAGTCTACTTAGCAACTCCGGGGAACAAATAATTAAAAAGCATTTGTCTCCTTTGGCAGGCACTAGCTGAGATAGCAGCAGAAATGAAGAGGGAGGAGTTTTGCAGCCATTTTTACCACTCCTGAGGTGACAGGCTTTCTGCATTCCAGTTTCACAGTCTTTCAGTGTACACAATTCAAGCAAGCTGTTTTGGATAGCAACAGTTCATATGGCTTTCACTAATGGCGTCTGAACTCAGAAACATCCTGTTTTTAAACAGGATTTAGAAATGCAGGGGCAGGGGAGCAGGGAGTGACATGAGGTTTGATTCCCCATATGGGACATGGTGAGATTCTCACTCTAGCATGGGCTCATTAGATGACTTCATGGGGAAAATGTCAAATCTCAAAACGTTGCAAACAGGCTTAAAACCTGGTGAACATCACCAAAATGTCCACCACAGCCTTCATGTCTTGTGAATGCCTTTGCTTTGCAGCATTCCTCTGTGGCCGCATTCAGGTCCATCAGTGCGGGCTGGGCTGGAAGCCTGTCACACATCTCGTGCTGCAAGAGCAAACCCAGAGAAGCAATGCTGGGCCTTAGAGCTTTGTAGGGCTGATCTTACCCAGTCAGACTGCTCCTTGGTGGTTTTGGGCAGTTGTCCAGGTTTCCCACTTCTCTGTCTCCTCTCTGACCTTCGTTCTGTCTGCATTATATCATTTGTGCAAAGGCTGCTGGAGATGCACTGACCCCTCGATCCGCCTGCCACAAGTCCTAGCAGGCAGGTGAAGTCCTGGGTGACTGGAAAAGGGGAACATTGCACCCATCTTTAGAAAAGGTAGAAAGGAGGACCCTGGGAACTACTGACCTCACCGCTGTGCCTGGGAAGGCCATGGAACAAATCCTCCACACCAAGGCCCAGCACTGCGCACCCTTGCCTGTCTTTGCAGGCTGCCATCTCAGCCTCATGAACTCACTGAAGAGAGATGCCATTTCTTCCTTGCCTTTTGGGAAACCTCAGCTCCCTTGCCTTTCTTCCATCTCTGGGTCTTGGCACTGGTCGCTGCCTGAGTTCTTGGGATCAGTTCTCATAGTGAATGTCTGTGAACAGGTGTTGGTTACTTCCATGCAAGACAGTGGTTTCAGTGCTTTAACAGCATCACTGACCTGATGCTGCTGGAGGCAGGAGAATGGTGGGATGGCTGCCTCAGGCATCCTGTGTCTGCGATGGACTCTGTCCATTTTATCTCAGAGAGAGGAGTACTGGCACATGTTCTTGTTACCCTGTGCCATGGAAGCAGTGAGAAGGAGGGCTGTCTTCTCCCCGTCTCCCTCTGGGGGATTCACAATTCACACCAAGGGAGTGGACAGGTATCCTGGGAGTCCACGGCTGTCTCTGGTGTGAGGGTTAACTGAGGAAAGGAAACTTGCAGCAGCTGGGGAAAATATGACTGTTCTCACCAGGGAAAAGGTTTGGAGCCAAGAGGCAGTAATAACCCTGCGCTGGGTAAGAAGCAGCAGGCTCAGAGCCTGGCAGGGAGCCTTTCCAGACAGCAGGGCCTGAGTTCCAATGGGATTTTAAAGACTCCAAGGCATGGGTCCAACTTTGAAGTCCAGGGTTTGCTCTGCCAGCACTATGAGTCAAGGAAGCCCCAGACTCCAATGCAGTACCCACAGAAATATTTTTTCCATGCTAATCCTTCTTTTTGGTTAAAAAAACTCCCTGAAGAGCGAATGCAAGGCCTAAGTTGAGTGCCTGGGTTTGTTTCAGTGAGGAGAAAGCCACAGCTGTGCCATAGGCAGACACTGCTCCCTGCAAGCCTTCAGGCCTCTCTCATGGTGAATTCAAACACCCTTGTAGGAAGGGGTTTGCTTTTTGCCACGAAAACTGCAATGTTTTTCTTCTTTCCTCACCCCATACGAGGATGGAGGGTTAATGAGAATGTTAATCAAGGCTCAGGAGGTACTTTGGGTTGGATTTCTCCACGTTTCATCGTGCAGTTTTCAAACACTTGATGTTTGGCCTTTTAAATATCTTAATTTTCCTCTTAACCAAGTCATTCCTTGGCCCAGACTTTTTTCATGAAAACCCAGGTCCTAAGCAACTTAACATTAATCCACGGGGAGAATTTTTGCCTCCAAAAAGGCAAAAACTGGCTCCAGCAAAACCACAGCTGATTCTGCTGCCGAGTGTTTAGATGGCTATTCATGGATGCCTAAGGAAAGGCTTCTTAACCCACCCTACAAGCAGCTGCGGGGAAACTTTATGTCTCTCACTGGGTGTTTCCCATGGGCCTTCTGACCTAGAGTCGCATATGCTTTACTGAAATAATTTTGGTGCAACAGGGTTTGGCTCTGTGACAGCTGTTGTGACTGAGAGCTGCTGGCTGGCTTGTGGTCAGGGGGTGACACACATTCTTCTCCTCCTTTCCTCGGAGGAATCTGATGGACAGTGCTGCTTGCTGGTTGGGTGAGAAATGCGCAGCTTGCCTCACCTTGAGGCATCCTTGTCTGTGGCTGCTGCTGTGTCTTGGGGAGAGGAGTGACCTCTCACTAGTTCCTCACTCTCCTCTACTGTGGAGCACTGTGGTGGAGTAGGATAGCCTTAGTGAGCCCGGGGAACTCTGCTGTCCTTCCTCAGACTTGTGAAGGCACACAGTGGAAACACAAAAGGCTTCTCACTGCCATTTCCTTCAGTCTTAGTCTCCCATAATTCCCATTCTGTGGTGCTGGGGCATCTCTACCTGCCTTCCTGGCCTTGGGGCTCCTTCTCCAGGTCCCTCCCTCCTCCATCAGCCCACCACTGCTCTCCTGGTGGTTGTGTATAGGAAGTGGCAGGAGGGGAGAGCAAAGCCACCAAGGAGAATCCTTTCCTTAACAGCCTTCTCTGGCCTCTCCTAGGCTGCCTTTTCTGTCCCTCAGCATAACTGCCAGTCCCTCCCAGACCACTGGCCTCTTTCCATGTCCTCTCCATAAAGAACTAGGTGTTTAGCTGGGCCCCTTGTCTCAGCAGGGTGGATATGTGCATGCAGTCATCCCCGAGGCTGCCCCCACTACAGGAAGCTGTCCTGGAAGATGATTTCCACATGGGCAGTTGGGCCTTCCCTGGGAGCTACCCCATGGAAAGTAAGAGGCTGTCTGTCTAGGAAGATATGTTTGGTCTTGTAGGCAGTCTGGCCACGGATACACCCTGTTCTTGCTTAACTGTGCTGTATTCTGCCCTTCAGCTGCATGCCAAACACCTCCTCAAGTAAATGAAACTAGAGTAGCATCTTCCTCCCTTTCCTGGTCATGGTGAAATCTGGGAAGAAGGGTAGTTTGCAAATACCGTGAAATAATTTCACTTGCTAGTAACACAATGAAATTCAGAAATCTGTTTTCACTGCTGTAAAGTGGGAGCCAGCATAATGCTGGCAGTAAAGGGAGACACTTGAACTCCATGGGGGAATGATTTGTGAGGAACAGTATAATATCACCAGGGATATGTGAAGTGCTGGACAGCAGACTGGATCCCACGGAAAGGAAGCTGTGGTCTGTGTGCCAAAGTGAGGGCTGTGTACAGGGGAGTTTGAGATGGCATATCTCAACGGCAAGTGAGCGCACTCACTTCAAGTAACTTTTCAGGATTTTGAACATGGTGTGAAATAATAAACCAAGTTACCCAGGAAAAATTAGGAAGGTGGCCAGGGAAAGGAAAATTCTTGAGGTGCCACAAATAAATGCAGTGTATTCTGGGGAAAAAGCACCTGGATCTGCAGTCCTGAGGATAGAGGGACTTCCCCGACAGTTAGCAGGTACAGGGGTCAGGCAGGCAGGCTGCCAGCCTAACAACATCAAAAGGCAGCAGGATATTCAGTGTAAAGGTTGAGTAGGTGCAGCTCCACAGCAGTGAGGGTTAGGTTTGCCTCTCCATGAAGGCACTTTGAGTTGCACATCCCACACGATGGCCTCACCACGCAGCCCTGTGACATGTGGCCTGCAGGTTATGTCTTGCCTGTTATTAATAACCCCGTCCTGATGTCTCTCCATGATACTCTTGCAAACAATTTTTTCTCCTTCTTCAAACCAATTATTGGGTGAGAAGCCAGGCCCTTGAGCAGCATGGCTGTCACGTTTCTCACGTCAGGGCATGGTTTGCTGCCCAGCCTGCATGGCAGCAGGAGCACCCAGATGTTTGGGTACCACTTAGCTGTGGACATCTCGGGAGCAACCTAGGGCATGGCTTGCCCCGACAGAAGTGAGGAGGGTGTGATGTGCTCCTTTAGCAGCAGTGGGTTTCCAGACAGAAACCAAGGCAGGGAGAGGAGACCAGGAGTGGAACGGAAGAGTTGAAATGGGGATTTCTATCGGGGAGATTGCCACGGGAGTCCAGGGCAAGGAGGTGATAGTAGAATGAAAGAGTGACCTGGGAAAGACAGAGACAACCTGAGTTGCTGTCTGGCCAGAAAAGGATTTGTCTTTACCTTGCAAACATGTCCCTGCCTAAGTGTCCCTTAAACATTCAACTTCTTTTTAGGTGTGTGCATTTTCAGTGCAAACTACACCAAAAGAAAACAGAACTGCCCTCCCTGCCTCCCCTCCAGCCTGTTCCCTTCCAACAGACAGGGAGCAGCAACCTTCTTCCCCTCGTTCATCTCTTCAGGGAAGGGCAGTAAGCCACATCATGCTTGGCAATTTAAAAGTACAACTAGGGCTAAGGTATTTGGGGGAATTATAAAATCTAGGGCAGGCAAAGGATACCAAACTTGCCCTTGGAAGTAAATTTTTCCAGCGTCCCAGTGATAAGGCCTTGGGTGGAACTCTGTTAATAATTCACACAGTAGACATTAAATAGTGGTATCAGGTTACATTAGAAAGTCTGGTGCTGACGGCTCTTTGTTGCTGAACTAATGGACTTTGGCTCCGGTGCAAACTAAGCATTGCCTTGTCAAATGCCTTGGAACAGAAATGGTTGTGGCCATCCCTTCTTCCTGCCGGACCAATTTGCCGAAAACCCATGGTTGTCTTGGTAGAGAGAGGCTCTGTCTCTGCTGGTTAAATTTTTGGCTGCCAACCAGCATGAGCTGGGTCAGAACCTATGCTGAGCTCTGAAACTCAAGCTTGGAATTTTTTTTTCACCCCTTGCTTATCATAAAGTTTCTCAGGTCCAGCCAAGCCGTGTTCTACCGACGCTGACCTGGTGGCTAGGCATGCGGTTTGCACGTGCATAGCTGATGTAGGTAATTAAAAAAAACACCAGAACAGAACACCTGCTCCCTTTGCTGGACTGGTTCTTCCTGGGTTCAGAGGAGTAACAGGCAATAAACCCCTATGAGAGCCACTAACCTCAGCAGATCTGGCTTAGATCTCACACAGAGAACAAATTTAAAACGTAAGCAAATAGTTTCACAAAGTCGTTTGTTAGAGCAGAGCTTTAACATTAAACTGCTTCAGCTTTAAACTGGTAGAAAAGCAATTTAAGATCCGGGAATAGAGAGAGAAGGGAAGGGGAGGCTATGGAATAAAGATAAACTTATTTCAAATTATTTGCATAGCTTTGAAGAATAAACAATAGATAAAATTCATGTTGACATTGCAGAAAATAGCACGGTTAACTTGCACTGGGTGGGTCAGAGTTTGTACTGCTGGGTGAAGGTATAGGGAAGAGGCAGGCACTCAGTATTTCTGGTTCAGGTCACACATCAGCATGAGGTCAGCAAGCCTCCCACGAGAAGGCAGGAAGACTAAAGTGGTTCATCTCCAAAACATTTTCTCCTGGGTGAATTTCTGTTCTCAGACTGCCACTCAAAAATATGCTTTAATCTCAGTCAGTTTGGCCTTGGGTGTTAAGGAAAGGCCCCAGTCTGACCATTCAGGAGACTCCCTGGCAGCCACATTCCCAAGGCCAGACTGCTGGGACGGAAGCCCCTTCATGGTGTGTGGCTCCAGTGACCCAACAGGTGCCCCACTTGACTCCCTGCACGCCCCACTCACACAGTGTCAGACCAGGTTTCCATACTAGCTATCCCCAGGTTTCCCACAGCAGAGTCTCAGATGTCTCGTTCCATAAAGCCATTTACTCACTGCACGGTAACACAGAAACACCTGGAGCTGGTGCCTCCAAAGAGGACACCCAACAATAGAACCCCTGGGCTGCTATACCCTCACAACCTACCTGCACGCAAGTCTCACTCTTCCTCCTGAGTCCCTGCTCCTGGCCCCCTCTCTGTGTCCATCCACCTCACTGGCATCACCCCTCTTCATCTCCTTTGTTATCAAAAAGGTCAGCAATTCCCAGCTCCTACCATGTCTCTCAAGTGCCCATTCACCTGGCTGGCTGGCACCACCCGTCTTTGTGCCCTTTGTTATCTCAAATGTTGGCAGTTCGAGGCCTCTTGTATCTCTGGGCTCCCACCCAGAGCTCAATCTGCATCTCAATCTGCAGTTTTCGAACCGAGCTACCTGGACCAGACGTATTGGGTTCAAAACCAGAGGTACAAACTTTCTTCCTCAGATAACCTCCTTCAGCACACAGGTCAGCCAAGATCTGGTGTGTGCATGTTTGCCTCTGGCTTCATAATCCCAGGTGGGCTGCCAGCACCTCTCCCCCTGCCTGCCAGCTGCTGAGTGGGCAGTGCAAGAGAAGAGACAGGAATGATCTGTGAGCATGGCAAAGAAAGATGCCCACCACAGGGCTGTGCTTAATGGTTGTCTCCAACACACCAGCACTTGGAGGGGAAACCACAAGCAGAGACATCCTTGGGTCCCATTTGCCACGTGGACTGTTGATATCTCAACTCCAGTCCTTCATGCTGTGCATCTTTCCCTTGACTCTTCCTCCCCTGTTTTTCACAGAGTGAATGCTGAGGCTGTTTTCCAGCATTCCAAGAGAGGAGTAATAATTTCCATGTAGGCCACCATGCCCCGAGTACGTGCTTAGTGCTGGCTTAGTGCATCCATTTCTCCTGGGAATGCTCTAGGCTGGCTGCACAGAACATGCTAAGAAAGCGATTCCAGGAGAATCAGAGTCATCATTAGAGGAAGGTACTCACAGAGCTACATCTTGGCAAGCTAAGCGAAGCAGGGAGGGCTGCCTGGCAGGTTGGCCATGCAGTGCTAAGAAGGGAGTTGCAGTCAGGCCAACTCTACAACTCAAGGGACCAGGAGTGGTCAAACAATGGAGCTTTTGCTAATTCTGTGGTGTGGGGCTTGTGGCACCAAGTTGGGAGAGCTCTGTGAGCCACAATGGAGAAAACAGAAACGGTCCCAAATCTGCTGAATAGGGAAATGCCATCCCAACCATTCAGAAAAGAAATTGGAAGTCCTTTCAAAGTAGCACAATGCCAGAGAAAGCCGGTCCAAAAAGGTCCCAGAGATCTAATTATAGCCTGCAATCAATGCTGCTCTTATCCATGCTGCTAATGAACATACATGAAGTGAGCAGTTTTGCTGCTCCAGGGCTTCTTGCAGTAGAAATAGCAGTTTAGTAATAACTAGCTGCCTTGCCTGATTGGGGCTCACTTAGACTTCTCCCAGATTCCCAGCCATTGGTGCATGCCCTTTGGAAATGTGGGTGCTGTAGCCAAGGTTGTTCAGGGTGGGGTAACCAGGTCAAAGCATGTGGCTGCATTAATGGCACACAGACAGCTGGATGATGAGGGACAGGCCTCCCAAGCGGTGCAAAATGCCACCTTTCAGAATGTGAAAGAACCCCAAATTCCCAGAAACTAATTGCACAGTGAAAAAAAACCCTTTCAGGTGCCAGGTTGTGTCCAACAGCTTCCTCATGGAAAGAAAAAGTAATGATCACCCTGCTTCTTCAGGGAATGAAGCACAGAGAACAGAGGCCAGCACCTCTGTGTTATCGGATCAGCTGTTGAAGTACACAAGGCTGTGCCAGGCAACTGCCTCTCCTTTGCATGCTCAACAGAAAATAGATCCTGTACCTATGGCTCTGATCCAGACAACACCTACCAAGTGGAAGGAGAGGCTGCTGCTGCTGTGGAGGAGTTGCCTTCATGCACAGACGGGAGAGGCCAGAGGCAGTTCTCAGGCATCTGGTTTTTTCTGGCATTCATTTTTCTCCAAACAAACAAAACACAAGCTCTGTCTCAGCCTTGAAGGACTTGCAGCCTTTCACTAGGAAGTGCAGAAAAATAGACACTGGTTGCTGTGAAAATAATGATCAGAGTTGAAAGAGTCCCTGGGACCAGAAGGGGAGGGACTGCTCTGCTGGGGTCTGACCTGGGAACCAGCCTTGAAGTCACTCTAGCTTTGTCAAGCATACTCCTTTCAAAAAACATCCTAGAAGCATGTGGTCCCAATTTTCACAGGGCTGGTGACATTTATTCCCTGTATTGCCTGAAGAAAGCTATTTGGATGATTCATCCCCACAGTTCAAAAACTGCACCAGTTTGGAGTGGTCTGGTTCCCTGGGGCTCTATTTACAGCTTGGTCTGCTGGGCTGCGGAGCTGCTCCACACCAAACAGAGAAGAGAGCATTCATTCTCTCCAGCTGATGGAAAAGTTTGAGTTATGCAGATGTCTCCAGGATTCAAAATTTTCTTTTCTCAGGGTCTATACTGCAGCTGGGAACTCGCCTTGGTGACTGCTCACCCGTTCCTCTTACCGGGTCACCTGCACCTTGGAAAAGTCTGGCTACTGATTCAAGCTCAGATGAGTTTGACGATTCTAGTTGTTCTCAGTGCTCCTTTGGTGCAAGATGCTATAAACTGCGCCTGATCTTTTCCTGTAAGACCATATCCAAATTCCTGCCTTCTTTGTTAAGCAAACAAAGGCAACCCACCACTGGAATTTGGAAAGGAGGAAGCAGCCAAGCACAAACACAAGCAGCAGAGCTGAAAAGCAACATCAGAGCTGAAAATACAGCTCCAGGTTAGCTCATGACCTCCTGTATATTTCAGAAGAAAAGAGCCTTTGCTTCTGTTTGGCCAGAGGTGAGCTGGGAGGACCCTTACGTAGACCAAGCTGTACAGAACAGGCTCACAAGTCTCTCTGCTTGCAGCTGATTCTAGGAGGGTATTCCCTCAAGGAGGCAGATTGAGTGTCAGAAATGCAGATTCCCTGAGGGTGGAGCTGCGAGATCCTGCCAGATGGGTGCTTTTTCCAGACTCTGGCAGATCTCTCGTTTTGTTAATTGGATAGCTGAGCTGTGGCCATCTTTCTCCCTTGTTCTTTCTACCCGTGATGGGGGAAGATGCTGTCATCACTGGGGGGCTTTGCTGTAGGGAGCTGTCTGACGGTGAGATGAATACAACTGCATGTGCTGTGCTAAAATGCCAGCATGACTCCACTCAGCAAAGGGACCACTGAGCCACAGAAGACCAAGGGGATCGGTCAGGAGTGACCTGCAGCCATTTCCCAGCCCCTTGAAGAGCATGGCTCAAGTTGACACTTTGCTTAGAGATGTTCAAAGGAGCTGCACTTTCTGCAGTATGGTTGTGCAGCTGCAAAGTCTGGGGATCTGAGCAGTGCTTTAATGCTGAGTGTGACCTTAGTTGTATAAAGACAGAAGAAACCCGAGAGTCTCTGCTGGCTCAGCTTGGCATGATGTGCAAGCATGCTGGCACTCTTTCATCCCAGACATTCATCTGTGATGCAGGATTTTCCCAAGCTGTCTCCAGCTGCAGCTTTGATAGATTTAGCCCTTCCAGGACCCAGAAGGCAAGAGCAGTGAGTGTTTCTGATGCCAGGTTGTGTAACCCAGCATGAGGGGCCTGTCCCAGGCCCTACAGTGCAAGATCACATTCTCCACTCCAGGAGAGGCCTGCAGCCTGGATCACTCACCTGCAGATGTCTACCAGACCAGGCACTATTTATGGGTGTTTGTTGTAACTTGCCTTGCTGCTGCATTGCTGTCCTGTAGGATATGTCTCAGAAAGCACGATGAATCGAGCGGGGTGCTTTCAGCACAAGCTGTAATTCTCATATGGTCCTCCTGATCCAGCAGCAGCAGCTGGAATTGGCAAAACAGCCAATGCCCTGCTTCCCCATCTAGTCACCTTAAGGCCAAGGATGGACTTTTCCCAGCACAGCCGAGTTGTTCCATGTTGCAAGTGAGCCAGGGAAGGCTGGCCAATGCTAGCTCCTGGTGCCTCGCGTGTTCCACAGGCATTACTGTGGCCAAGAGAAGGCCCTCAAAGATTTGTCCTTGCTAGCACACATTGCTCTGACTTCAGAGGGAAATAAATGCTTTCCTTCCTGGCTTCTCCAAAGTGATCCTGAGTTGCCAGCTGGAGCCATCTCACATGGTGCCAAGCCCCAAAGACAGCTTTGGGTTCCCAGGGTCCTAAGCAGTTTGAGGCTGCTGTGGGTTTCCCAGGTCTGAGAGTGAGCTACCAAGTCCTGTGTGCAGTGCCTGTAATTGGTGAACTAAATGGTTAAATAATAAATCCAGACTGATGCAGTTAAGTATGACAAAAGTTTTTTGTACTGAACTATTCATAAATTCTCAATTTCAGACCAAACCAGGATACCTCTTAGCAGAAATAACACTCACAAGACAGCTTGACTGAACAAAAGGCATGTTCCCTTGCTGTAATACCAAAACTAAAAAAAGGGAAAATTACTAAAATGCTCAGTCATCCTCCTATTAACCCCCAGGAGTGCATCCCTGCTGGCTTTATGGCTCACTGTTTATCAGCACTGGGCTGTTATTGCAGGGCATTTAGAGGCACTGAAAGATTTGTGTGAAAGATTCATTGGTTGTCTAAGAGATCTTGTTAAACCACCATAAAAGTTAGTGTGTGTCTGCTATGATTGCTTGCACAGCTATAAAGCATTCAAGAGATAATTGTTCTGGTCTCTGAAGTGAAGTTCTTCTCCTGCTGAAGCCACTGCAGAGGAGTGGAGGGTTTGGTAGATTTATCTGGTTTTAGTTTGCCTCCTATTGTGACTTGATGTGCTTGGAGACAGCTTCTTGGAGAAAGTAAAGCTGGACTGTGACAGTCCTCAGCCCAAGAGGGAGACCTGTTCCAGTGTCTCCTAGCCCAGTGACCAAGCGTGCTGTTGAGCAAGGGGTGGACACCTACAGCTACCCTGAACCCTGGCCTGCAACACCACGAAGGGCACATTCTGCCAAGCTCGTGGATGAAGAAACACTGCATTTCTGATGGCCACGCAGATGCCAATAAATCACAGCAAGCAGGAAAATGCAGGAGAAGCAAGGGTGGACAGGTGGCCAAGGGAACACCATGTGAAAGGGGAATGGTTGTAAAACCCTCAGTGGACTGGAGAGGGCTATTATATTCCTTCCTATGAAAGTGACTGTCTCCATAGCACTGGAGTGTCACCACACAAGCACTGAGGAATTACACTCCTGCTGATAATGCTCCAGTTTTGTTCTGGCAGGGGCCATAACGATGGAAAGCAGGTGCAGGAGATCATGAGTCCCCTATTGCTAAATATTGAGTGTTGGGAGGGAAACTGGGATCTGTTTCGCTCAGACTGGAAGGTGGGCTGTAGGTCAATTTAGGCCCTTGACTCTTGACAGTGGGGTTTTCCAGGAACTGCATGGGGAATAGGGCTCTACCCTTTACTGCGGATGCCTGGGAGGATGGGAAGTACCTTGCTGTATGCATTTAGCAGCTGCTCCCTTGCCCCAAACTGCACATATATTAGGACTTGCCAGCCCTGAAATATTTTTGTCCTGTGGCTGCTTACCTTGTACCCCCACATCCATATGTCCTGAATCTGGCCAGGAGCTGGAAGAAAACAGGTGCTTTGGCAAGGCTACAACATTGTGCAGAGTCCTTTGATTCCTGAGGACCATGTCTTTTCTGCTAGGAGAGCAGTGCAGCCCTGGGACAGGGCACAGAGATGTGGTGGCATCTCCATCGTTGAGTTCATCCAAAGGGATGAGGCCTTGAGTGACCTCAGTTAGCTGTGAGAGTGGTTTTGCTTGGAGCAGACATCTTAGAGACCTCCTCCCACTTGAGCCTGCCAAGGATTCATCAGGTAGAAGACATCACCATGGTCTCAGCAAGACTCCCACACCAGAAATAGTGGAAGCTATAAAAGCATTTATGCATGTTTCACACTCTTTTTATGCCTTTTAAACATATTTCTCCTGAGTTTTGGAGTTTGAGCCTTCCCTCTTCCTGAGACTGCATAGCAGCAGAGCAGAGAGGAGATCAGTGGCTAAATGCATCGGCTGGGAGGGCTTGTCCATATCCCATTCCAAGCAGCCAAAGTACTTAAACTGGTGACTGGTCTGACTTATCTGTACCAAAGGAACAGGCCAGCTGCAGTTATTTTTCCACAAAGACACCCTTTTTCTTTCTTTAAGCCTTGTGTAAATGTCAATAACCAGTCTTTACAGACAGCTAACGCTTTGGCAGGGTACCCCTCCAAGGGGGAGGATAAAGACAGGCTAGGCAGCTTCTCTGGCTGCAGAGTGGCAGAACCTTGCTGGGCCAGAGCAGCTGGTTTGAAGCTTAGTTCCATCATAAAAACCCAAGGACATAAACATGGTTTATGGCAATAGTTTAGAGCCAGCTGAAGTGCCCAATAGGAGCAAGTCTGTGGAAACACCAGGGGAGTTTGGGAGCCTTGCAACCCAGCCCCATGCTGCTGGCTTTTTGGCAAAACTCTGTGCTGTTCCCACGGGTACAGGGTGCTCTTGGTGCTGCTGAGAGCTGTGTCCTCAGCACAGTCTCTTCCCATTACACACAAGTGCCCTTCCTGTCCCCTGTGACCACACACAGGCTTGAGGAAGACATTGTGAAATCAAGCTGATGCTTGAGTCTGGTGATGGTTACGCTGGAAAACAGCATCATGGTGCGTAAGAGAGGAAAGGGCAGTGCCCTGACAAGGGAGACACTTCAGAGCAACAGGGAACTCCATGGGACATGCTGAAACAAAAGCCCCCTCTATCCCTTGCCTTGTGGTCAAGAGACTTCCCCCCAGAGATCCAGTCTCTTGGAGGCTCATGGGCTAGTGCTTTGTGGAGAGGAAACTGAAGAACAGCTGACTGCTGTTGGGAAATGACATACTCTAGTTTCCTCCCCTCTAATGCTGCCCTCCATTAGCAAGGCAGACACATCTTCCACAGGTCACTCTCCACTGCAAATGCCTCTAAGAGCTACATTTAAAACCAAAGAAAAGTTTGGTCCAGCAGCAAAGTACTATCTGGACACATTTACTTTCCCATGATTTGGAAGAGACACGTTTCTTACCCTCTGCACATTATCCCAGTCTGGGCAGTTTTTCCCAAGATCTGAAGCAAGAATGTGGGGTGCTCATACAACATTTTTGACCCTGCTCTGCCAGGATGCAGCTGCAGAGAGCCTAGATCCTGCCTTTGTCACCGTACCCAGAACCTGCAAACCAGGGTGCTCTAGAGGAGGCTGCTGTGACAGCAGTGGTTCAGCAGAGCTGCTCCCCGGTAGGACAGCACCCCCAGGCCAATGGGAGATCGGCAAAGGGAGCTGGATGCAGAGCAGGGGAATATTCGCCCTCCTCCCCTTTACCAAACTGTCCCTGAAACACAAACTTTAGAAACCTGAACCTCCAAACACATCCAAGATCAACATGATACCACAGCTTAGTTATCTCTACCCAGAGGTGGCACCGAAAACCCTCGGGATACAGAGGCTTGGGAACTTCAGAGAAAAGAGTTTGGGGGAGGGGGTGGAATGGCAGGAGCATTCTAAGAAATCTTTGTATATTAACCAGCAAGTACACAATCACACCTGCCACCAAGGGCTTTATAAATGCAGCAGTTGCAATATCTGTATCATCTAGCACACAACACCTGGGCATTAGGTGAGAAACCCCAGAGCTGAGCTCCCTTAGCCCTTCTAATGCTTGCACCATCTCCTCAGCAGCCCTAGACAGCTTGGACTTTCCTTATGTCCTAATCTGAAACTGTCCTCACATGGGGTTTTCAGCCACAAGGCTGTTACAGGAAATGTCTGGCTGCAGTTTTCTCGTTCATGAGCTTGGGCCAGCATTCAGATGTGAAAACAGTCTTGGCCAAGCCATCCCAATCACCTGGCGATGTGCTGAGGCAGGGGCACAAACACCTTTTAAAATTTTTTTTTTGTCATACAGCCAGCAAAATAATCCAATTACCTTTTAAAAGAGACCCGTGTTGTATGTTTGATTAAAAGAACCACAGTGGTAAAAAAAGGTCTGACGCGTTTTTAATAGTGCTTAACAGTTGTTTAGACATGGAGGTGACAAAGAATTAGTGGAGAAAAGGGAGCAGCAAAAGGCTGCCAAGAAGGTGAAGCCCTTTGCCTCATGCTGCTGTCAGGCAGGGGGTTTCGTGCAGGGCTGGTATCCTACCCACTGCATGAGAAAAATCGCACACACGTAACTTTCCCCCTGCCCCCAGCACACTCTTCAGCCTTTCTCCGTCCTTTTTCCAGGACCCAAGTGCTCCCAGCTGGAAGAATCCCATCACAAAGGCAGTGCCAGAAGGGCCTCTGGACACAAACAGCAGTGGGTGACAGCCAAAGCGGACTCCCCTGAGCCACGGGGGAGTTAATGATCACAGGCCGGGAACACCATGCAATAACCTTGTCCCAGGTGCATGCAGGAGCCGTATTTCTCTGTCAAGGGGAGCAGCTTCACCCCACTGCGCCAGCCTGCTTGGTTTTGTGATGCCAACACTAAGGGAGGGACCAAGAGCCGAAAAGCTTTACCTTACCCAGCTGCTACAGAAAGCAAAACACCCTGTAAAGAGAGCTCATCTTAGACAGCAGGAGACTTGGAAGAGCCACAATCAGAAGGTGCTCGGTTTTATCTCTTGTGTAGAGCAAAGGCCAAGCTCACTCTCTGCAAGGCTCTGCAGTAAGATGGGAAGCACTGCCCACAGAGCTGCTCAAACCAGCACACACCAAGACAAACACATCTTCCTCCCCTTCCCCCACGGCTTTCCATCTTACCTTATCTGTAAGCGGCAGAACCCACCCAACTCAGTAGCTGACTGTTTGAAATGCAACACCTTCAGGGCATCACCGAGGCTCAATCTTTGTGGTGAAATCCAGGTCAAGTGCCGAAACTAGCCCTGGCTAGCATTTACACGAGCTGTTCCCTTTCTGGAAAGGGGCAGGTTTCCTGCTAGTGCTTCCTATTGCAGTGACAACAGGGACAATTACTTAGACGTAAAGAAGGGTCTAACTTTCATTTGATCCTGGTATTGGAAAAGAGCCTGCCGCCACTTCTGTAACACCTCTCCCAGCATCCATCACACCCCAGTACACAGAGAGTAAAGCACTGATCCCAGATCAAGCCGGGGTGGGGGAAGGGGAGAAGGGGGAGAAGGGAGACTGACTGCAAACAAGAGCAGAAAAACCCGAAAAGGCTGTTCCTAGCACTGCAAGCAGGGGAAGAGTGAAGAGTACTTCAGGAACACAGGGATTAGTGGGGAAACCTAAGAGCACAGAGAAAAGGGCCCGGGCTCCTCCCATCCCAGGGCTGCAGAGGCAATGGAAGCATTTGTGCTGGCAGGAAGGCAGCAGGAATAGGCAGCTCTTTCCTGTTTCGGGCAGCAGAATTCAATGTGGATGCGTGCTCCTCCCTGCCAATGGCCACTCGCAGGAAGCTGGACCCGTGTCCAAATCGCCTCCCCAGCCCCATGGGTGCTTAAATAAGATGATGGCAAGATACACAGCCAACATTTTGTTCCACCTTTATTTTAACAATCAGATAAAAACAGAACCATATTTTTAAAAGAGTCATTACATGGCAATTATAAAGTGCATTTTCCACTTGAATGTTGTGTACAAAAATATCTTTTAAAAACAAACATGCAAAACATCCTACAAGGCACTTCCAGGCATAGAGCAAGGAGAGCAACCCCCTCACTTCTACATTCACATTGGCAATGGAAAAAGGGGAAAGGGGAAAGGCCACAAGTAGTATTTTTAAACTGCTATTGGTCAAATAGTCAGTTCCCAACCTAGCTTTTACTTATGGCACTACTCTTCTAGCTTATCTTCCGTATTCCTCCCTAAGCACACCCAATGCACAGCCTGAAAACAAGCCCATAAGGAGATCCCACCATCCACAGCACCCCAGACCCACATGCATGCCTTATTTCGGCTCACAAACAGCTCTCCACAGGCACCAGAAGGTGCCAGGAGAACACGACTTTTCCTACAGTCAGTGTCTTACAGCATTAACACCATACACTAAATAAATAAAAGGTATCAGCGTCACTCAAACTTGCCTTAAGTTTAAAACCAAGCCAAGCTAGGCAACAGTCCCTTCCAGAGAGACCAGATGCAGGCTCTAAGGGCTGACTTGGGAAGCTGTTTGAACAGAGGAACCAAGCCTGATGTGCTCTTGGCTAGCAAGTAGATTCACCACCTCGACTACGTGATCAAGCACAGTGAAGACACGCATTGATTTTGTATTTTGAAAAAGCAGCAGTTTAAGGCCAGCTATTCTTCCTGCAAGCTCTTGTCCCTTTTGATATCCAACAGTGACCCCAGTATCCTTTCTAGGTTAGAGTAAAACAGCTTGTAAGTACTTATACAGTAGTCTCCAGAATTAAAAGCTATGTTAACAGAGTTAAGTAGTCTAGCCTGTTGCTTCTCTCCAGGACACTCACAGGCTCCTAGAGGCACCCAAAATTATATAAAGCTTATGCACTAGAAAAAGTAGTATTCCCTTGACCTCTATTTCTACAAACTGTTCAGCACTCTCCCTTTGAGCTGAGGGATTAAGTTATTCTGCTCGGTTAGCACCCAAGAAGCTTTCTGAGGCTGTTTGGCACTGCCGAGCTCACCACCTCAGCACACATCCAGAAGACAAGCCACCTCTCTAATCACAGGGATGGCTCACATCGGTGATTTGTCTCACATGCAGGGGTGCTGTCAGGATAACCCCACATCTCACTCTCCTCATGGCTAGTTCTTTGCATAGGTGGGGTGAGCCACTTTTTATGGTCAGAGATGCAAATCTGGGCATTTGCAGGTCAAACTGGCAGATACTGCTCAAACAGCCAGGGAAGCCCAGCACACTCATCCAGGACAGCCCCAGCACCCTCACATGTGAGCAGTGCCACGCCTTTAGCTGCCGAGCAGTCCATGGCACAGAGTAGCAAACCATTACCAGATTTTAAAAGCAACATCAGTTCCAAAGCCTGTTCATCCCCAAGCATTGCTGGGATTGCACATACCACCCCCTTCTCAGTCAAGGCACTTCCACTGCAGTGGGTACACAACAGTCACCTTCCTATACAGGACACAGCATAGACAGCCATGGGGTCTGTTTGTGTCTAGCTCCTGTAACACCTGAGCAGAGTCTCCTGCACAGGACCCTGGGCCCCAGATGGGCAAAACTCTGGTTTACCGTCCACAGGAGGAAGAAACGCATTTTCAGGGCCCAGCACAGCTAACTTCAGATGTCCATCAAAGGGAAAAAGCATCATTGATCACTTGTGATTAAAGAAACTGGAGGGTTTTGAAGAAGGCAGTCAAGGATGTCAACCCACAGCTGTGTTACAAGCACCACACAGCTACAGCTAATCTCTATTTTTGGTAACACCAATGGTATGAGAGATTTTCAAGATCATCTGATATAACAACTGGTGACTAAGCATATCAGAGCCTCTCGCACAGGCACATCGCCTAATACGGCCGACTGTAGGGCCACACTTCCTGTCATCACATTGCATTTTCACTTCCAAAACACGCTTTCTGCCTCCAGTAGAACAGCCTCACTACAAGGATACGTGCAAAGAGAGGACTCCATTCCTGGCAATCCAACCACGCTATTTCCTGACAGGCACAGGCTGGCTTTGCAAGGAGAACCCTGCAGCTGTAGTACAGCCCACTAACAATATAATACTAGGACATATTTTGAAAGAGCCTTTTAATACTAGGCAGGCAATACAAAGCAGCCACTACATAGCTTGGACAGGCAATATAAGCACTGTAGTGTTTCCCTGGACACTGGCAACTTTACTGAAGAGGAAGAAGAAGTGCTGAAGAGACATGAGCAGTCCCTGGTCCTCTGATCATCTGGAGAGCCAGAATTGCTTCTCTGACTATAAGCCCCCTGCCAGCAGAGCACTGCACATCTGGTTTTGCTGGGAGGCTTATGCTAAGCTACACAGAGCCATACTTCTTCCACCTATTCATACACCTGTGTTCAGACCAGCCCCAAGGCCTGCAGACACACCAGCAACAGTTAGTCAACCTGGGCTTTGTCCTTGGGTCAATAGTAGGGCCCAAGCTTCTCGTAGCCTGAATAACTGGGCCACTCAGGAAAGAGCCCATAGGAGCACCGGGGGCTCCCGAAACGGTCAAATGCACTGCCAAAGTCAGGAGCCTGTGGGGGACGGGCAGCTTCCTGGGCAGACTTCAGTTCTGACCGTATGATCCTGTAATTTGTGCCCCTGTTGTTGTCCCAGTGCACCTTCCCATTGCACTCAAAGGAAATGGCAAACTCGACTCTTTCGTGTGATTGAATTCCCTCAGGCAAGCTGATGTCAAAGGAAAACGTGTCCTGATCTGACCCTCCATACGTATCCTTGACATACTGGCACGGGTGATCTACAAAGCTTTTCCAGGTGTCAAACGTCATCCGGATCTTCACAGTCTTTTCAAAAGCAAGGTTCTTCACCTTCACCGTTCCCACAACAGATCTCTCCTTTAGCATACAGTTTTCCAGACAGACACAATCTGTCTGGAGGCGGTTTCTGAAGTCCAGGTAGTCTACAGAGGGCTGAACAAAATCCAGGACAAAGCTGTCCTTCTCCACTGTTGTCAGACCCACAATGTTGTCTATCAGCTCTGTGATGTTGAAAGGAATATCTAGCGGATCTTCAAACTCTGAGAACACCTTCACCATTGTCAGAGCGAAGCCTCTG
The DNA here is from genome assembly GCA_013397975.1 of Machaerirhynchus nigripectus. Taxonomy (NCBI): domain Eukaryota; kingdom Metazoa; phylum Chordata; class Aves; order Passeriformes; family Dicruridae; genus Machaerirhynchus; species Machaerirhynchus nigripectus. Next base: position 654,706 of record VZRQ01006121.1, on the reverse strand, counting down.
CTATCTGCAAACGACACCCTCTTCTTCACTTTGTTGTGTGTGAAGGAGTTTGCTGCCTCTCCTGGTGCGTTCAGTGCAGCCTTGCTGCTCAGTTGGATGCAGGGCCGCAGTGGCTTGCTTGGCTTTGGAGCAATTTTGCAAGCACACTTCTCTCTTCGCAAGGGTGGAGAGCACAGGTACAGCTGCATTGCTACGTCCACAGCCATTGCTTGCTTGTGAGGGAAATAGTCTAATACTCTGGAAGATGAGAAGAAGGGTCAGTTGATGCTAGAAAAGCACTTTAATACAAATTTTGTCAGACAATTGATATATCACTTCCCCCCAGCCATCCCAAATACGCTTGCTTCTTAATTAAAGGCAGGTACTTGCATGGTGTGATTTACAGACATGGTGAAAAACACACTGCAGCAGAAGTGGCAGGACCGGAGCCTGTTGTGCCCTTGAACAACATCTCTTCCCACTGCTACAGGGACAGAGTCACCCTTTGAAGGCACACAGGCACTGCCCTATTAAGCTAGCAATAGCAGGCTCCATCCAGAGCATTTCCAATCCAAAGCAAAGCCCATGGCTCAGTCCTGCCAATGCTCACAAAACCCACAGATTATCAAATTTCAATGCTATGTAAAGCAGTATTCCTGCAGCACTTTCCTCCCTTCAGGAGAGATTCTCCCCAGGGCTTCACATGCTTTTATAGGAGTAGGAACTCAGTTTGTCACAAGCTGCTGTACACAACTGACTTCACCTCTCATAAAACCCCAGATGTCAGCCAAAAAGCACTCGTTCAGTTGAACTACATACTTTGCTCATCGCTGTCCCCCAGAACTGCTCCATCCAAGGTGACTGCAAGTAGTATTGTAAGGATAGCAACAGTCCAACACAGCAGTAGGGCACAGGCTTAGCCAGCACTGCTCTGGAGCTTTTTTCCCTCTACTCCACTTTAAAACAAGTGTCAGCTCAGAAGACACATCAGCCAGTTTTATCTCCAGCACAGAGTCTGCACCTCAAGCCTCCACAGTATTTGTGCTAAGCCCCTGGAAAACATCCACAGAGCCACAGGTCGCTGCCAAACACAACTCCCCTACCTGAGGTTCACTGAGGCTTTGGAAGCAAGTCCTTCTCCCAGAAGGCACAGGCCATGTGCCCCTCCACTGCAGCTTCTCCTCCAGCACCCAGCCTGTTCCTCCATGGATGCAGCACCATCTCTCTCTCTATGCATCCACTGTAGGGCACTTTGCCAGATGTAGCCCTGGCATTGCCTCTGCAGCCAGGCAGCTCCCAAGAACGCCGCACCTATCGCTCCTGCCCTTACACTGACATTCAGATGGATGCTTTTGGCAGACTCTCTTAGGCCTGGCTCTGGATAAACCGCTGGATGGATTTATCACACACATCCCCCTTAACTGTATTGCAGCTGACTTTAAACACAGTATTCCCTTAATAAGAATCCTGCTTGGCTGCAGGCCAGGCTCCAAAGCTGCTCCCACCACAGGGCGGGATGAGCCAGTAGCAGTGACCACTGGCCTTGTGATGCAGCAGAGTTCTGGCTGCCAAAGCCATGCACAGCCAGCTCTAGTACTTGATTGCTGCTCCCGTGCCAAGAAAAAGCAAGAGCCACGCTCTCCAATTCAGTGCTTTAACTCCCCACCCTGTAACACCAACCCAGCAGCTCTGAGCAGGCTTTCACAGCATCCACTCGGCAAGGGTATCTGTTTATTCAGAGTACGTACCAAGGCTTGCATCCCAACACACCCACCAGCCAACTCCTTCTGCAGTGCCTCCTTTCAGCTCAAGGGCAGCTGCACAAGACAGACACATCAGATCCACCCGTCTGCTAATGCTGTTCTGCTCATCTCTACCTGGTTTTGCCAAGTTTTTGTTCATACACACTTTATAGAGGTCATTTCCTCCTTTAAATTAATGCAGCTTCCAATGCTTCGTCTCTTACTTGGGTCAGTTTAATCTGCACTGCATCTTTTCCCAGGGAAATTTATTCAGCTGAATTCCTGTAACTTCAGAGAAGTCATGTTTCATAGTAAGTATTCACAGTTTTAGAATGAAGAGGCATAAAATACCCACCCCAACTACATTACTTGGAAATTTTTGGCAAGCCAAAAACTATAGCGAGAGCTTTTCATAACCAACTATGAGCATGAGCTCTGTGCTTTTACGAACTGTATTTCCAGCTCATCTGATATCCCGGACAACTTTTTCTGCACTTGAGAGTCTGCTGACGCCCAGCTCCCAGCCAGAGGCAGGCTTCCCCTTTTGGGGCTCATGGGGGTTGTCTTGAACTTCAGATGCTTTGAAGGTGGGAGCAGGGATATAGTTCTGAGAGCTCTTGCAGGAAAGAAAGCTCCAGGAAGCAAACAGTGCAAGGCAGGAAGATCTATGCAGGTACAGGGACCAACTCCTTTCCCTCTCCTCTCAAAAGGAGAGCAAACTTGACTCTGCCTCCGGACTTCTTCCCGTAGCTTTACCCTCTCCTGGAAAGGATGTCTGTCGCTACTCACTCCTCCCTCCTGCCATTCTACGAAGGAGAATTAAGCCAGAGCCCAGGGATTACTTACACCTCCATTTCCGAACCGTTTCGGTTGCCTCCGCTCTGCTTCCCACGCTACCTGGGGACAGGTGACCCCTCGCACAGGGCTGGGCGTGCAGCACTTGCCGAGCCAAAGTTCGTAGCCGTGAGACGCAGCCGGCTGAAGCAGCGCTCGGACGCTCCGCACCCCCTCCTCCTCCCTGACCCAGGGAAGGCCGGGCCGCCCCGCGGGCACAGCCCGCTTCCTGCAGGCATCTGCCCGGGCGGTGTTAACTCGCTACAGCCCGCCCCCTCCGCAACGCCAGCCAAGCCGCGCCGCCCAGACCCGGCAGAGGCAGCAGAAGAGAGCCCCG
>VZRQ01006121.1:626790-651093 GCA_013397975.1 Machaerirhynchus nigripectus | reverse complement strand
CGAGGGGGCTGCGACCCCGAGGAGGCGGCGGCGGGGGCAGGCGGGGAGGGGCAGGAGGCGGCGGGGGCAGGCGGGGAGGGGGAGGAGGAGGAGGAGGAGCAGCAGCAGCGCCGGGGGTCGCGGCGGGCGGGGGCGACGCGCCCGTACCTGGTGCAGTGCATGGGGCCGGTCCGGCAGCANGCGCCGGGGCTCCCGTGTGGGGAGAGCTCCCTGAGCCAGCGCCGGGGTCCTGTGTGGGGAGAGCTCCCTGAGCCAGCGCCGGGGCTCCCGTGCAGGGGGACCTCCCGGAGCCAGCGCCGGGGCTCCCGTGTGGGGGAACCTCGCCGAGCAGCCCCGCCACTTCCCCCGCGGCAGGGCAAGCTCGTTGTGGTAGAAGTGACAAGCTCTGTGTCAGGCTTCAGCTGCCCCCAGGCCCTCGCTATCCGTCGGCTCCTGCGCCAGGTTGCTGTCCCTGTGTGTCCAGAATCACAGAATCAATTTGGTTGGAAAAGACCTATGAGATCATTGAGTCCAACCCATGACCGAGCACCACCATGTCAACTAAACCACAGCACTAAGTGCCACGTCCAGTCTTTCATTAAACACCTTAGGGAGTGTGACTCCACCAACTCCCTGGGCAGCCCACTCCAATGTCTAACCACCTTTTCTGTGAAGAAATTCCTTCTAATGTCCAACCTAAACCTCTCCTGGTGCAGCTTAAGACTATGTCCTCTTGTCCTGTCACTGATTACCTGGGAGAAGAGGCTCCTTTCAGGTACTTGTAGACAGTGATTAAGGTCTCCCCTGAGCCTTCTTTTCTCCGGACTAAACACCCCCAGCTCCCTCAGCCACTCCTCAAAGAACTTCTGTTCCAGACCCATCATCTGCCTTGTTGCCCTTCTCTGGACCCACTCTAGCACCTCAATTTCCTTCCTGAATTGAGGGGCCAGAACTGAGAAGGGCAGAGGAGGCTTTCCAGGTGCCACAAGTAAGCAGCTAAACCCATGGGAATGTGCTCCTGAGACAGGAAAGCCTTTTTGGGGCACCAGTCATCCTGTCTGAGCTGGCCCAGGACGTTTGGGTACTCAGGGCTGGGTGGGGAGGAGGGTAACTCTCACACTCATGTCTCGTGGCCATAGCCCCAGGCCTGTGCTGGCCCTGGGTGGAAATCTCCAGCGGGTACTCAAAAATCTGCTGTATTTATGATGTGCAGTGGAAAAAAATGCGCTTTTTTGTAGAGGTGGTTTCCCTCCATGAGGAAAAAACACCAACAGGGCCTGGCTGGCAAAGAGATCAGCTCCATGGGAATGCCTATCTGGCACATGTGCAGAACTGGAAAGGTGTTTTTAACATCCTGAAAACATCTACCAGGTGAGTTGATGCTCTGTCATAGACCCCCACTGCTTTGCAGGGCCATCTGGGTCAAGGGGTCTTCCCAGCTGTTCTCCTGCCTCCAGTTCCCATTTCTGCTCCTTTGCGCTGCTCCTGAGTCCATGTCAGCACAGAGCCCAATGTCCTTAATAATGTGGAAAGTGTGCATGGAGCTGGCCTCCCTGTCAGGGGAGTGGCTCTGTGGACAAATGCCACCTCCATGGGCAAGCAGCAGAGGCTGTAAAGCCTGCTGGAAGGTAGGGATGGTTACCTTCTCCTCATGGTAGCAGTGGGGATACTTTTTGTGCCACATTTGGCCTCCAACTGCACAGCTGTGAGCAATACTGCTCTCTCTCACCTTCCTTACAGAGCAGAAGAGCAGGACTGAGGTGTCAACATTTGTTTTCCATTAACTTGTGGAAACACAGACAGCTATTGTTAAAGCTGGAGACTTCCTGCTGGAAGCTGACATTTAATAAACTTATTAGTCTGCAAGGAAAAAGGGTTTTGTTGGGGGAAAAAACGACACTCTTTTTGTTTTATAAACTCTTTTTGGTAAAAGCAATGGTAATATTTAAAGTTGGGGAGACAGAGCTGAAAGATGTACCCATTGCAAGAGTGTTGCAGACTTACAGTAATATTTCATGTGCTGAGGGTATGATGGGATTTTAGCATGTGTTACTTAATCACAGGGTTTACATCTGAGATGAGGGGACCCATGTTCAGATTTCCCCAGGAGCAACAGACATGGAATAAGGTGGTCGTGGCCCATGGACCCCCTCCAGTGCTGCCCCCCTTTCTCCAGGCAGAGCCACTGCACCCTGGTTCAGTGTCACTGGTCCAGAGAAGTTAGGGTGGAAGTGGTGGACTTAATGGGATGAGCCCCAAAACTGGTGGAAGCCCTGGCCTGACTCACAGTTGTCACTCTGGTCCACCACAAGTTTCTCCTGCGTGTTGCTGGCAGCTCGGCACCACGGAGGTGCCAAGGGAGATGCTGGTTCACCTCTGTGCCATGTGGGCTTTGCCCAGCCAGCCCCCAGCACCAGGCATGGAATGCACACGAGGTGGCTCAGGGTGCATTTCTGCCCGTTTGCTGTGAGTGGAGCAGGGTGTTTCACAACTATGGCTCGGTGTTTGCTCCTGAAGCAAAGGTAGGTGGAAGTCTGGGCTGGGCGTTGTGGAGGACTGTGGACACAGGCTGTTATCTCTGGGAAGCTGAGATAGTGGCTATTTTTAGCTCGGTGCTAGGCCCTTGTTCAGTGGTCTTTGTGATTTCCCCACAGCTTTCCACCCCTCCTGCCTTGCTGAGGGACGAGAAGAGCTTGTTCCCTGGCATGAGGAAGAGGCTGCACGTTGCTTCTCTCTGGGGGAGTGTTGTAGAAGTAATCCCATCCACGACAGACTGCTCTGGAAGGAGGGTCCCACTCTCCCCCATGGGAGACGGTCACCTGGGTTTCCTTCCTCATTCAATGAGTGTTTACCCCAGCACATCCTGGTACAGGACATGGTGGCTCCTGCACCTCTTGGATGCAGTCCTGCCATCTCCTCAGTGCCCTGCTGGAGACGTGGGTGGATGGAGCATCTTCTCCTCCCTGTTGGGAACCTGCAGGCTGCTGCGACAGCTCGGCTTCCCAGCAGCTGGCCAGTGGGCAGCCCCGGCAGGAAAGGGGAGAGGGGCCAAGGGTGTTGTGCAATGTGTCCACACCACATCAGGCTGCAGGGCCAAGGCTCAAGGGCGAGGGCTGTAAACCAGTGGAGTGGTTGATGTAACGGAGCTGTGCAGGGGCTGCTGCCATTGGGCACCCCATCCCATACTTCATGCCCTCTCCCAGGTCAACAGCCCCTTCCCACCCCTTCTAGGTTTCATGAGACTCAGCAGCTGATGGGGAGAGACCCAGTGAGCATCCTTGCTGAGCAAAAGCAGAGCAGGGCTTGGCTGCAGAGGCCAGCTGGCCAGTGGCCACTGGTCAATGTCTGTGCTTGCTGGCCAGCCAGCACTGACAGCCCCTTGGCCAGCTATGGCCAACGTGACAGAAAGCTGTAGGGAATATGGATTCCCTCACCATCAACTTGGTAACTGCAGTCAACTTGGTATTTCTCACCATTGTCTGTAAGTGTGTGCTGAAGCCTGGTGTGTTGCTTGGGAGCTCCTTGTGCTCTCGGGCCCCAGTCCAGCTTCTCTAGTGTCACAGCAACACAGCTTCACCAAAGGAAAGACTTGAGAAGTCCCGTCGAGTGTTGGGATTCCCCTTTTTTTTCCATAGATCTCAAACCCCTGTGTCTGTCCCAGGCAATTAAGCAAAGAGCATTTGATGTGCCCCAGTATCAAAGGAAATCCCACTCTTGGCTAAGGCTCTTGACTGTGCTTTGGGGAGCTGTGCTCCAGGGCAGAGGCCCCACTGCTTCTCCTGTCCAGAAATGAGGAGTTGCTTCAGTATACTGGCTGCAGGCCCAACATGGGGTATTTATCTTGGCACGGCTCCCTTTGGATCTCGTGTGCACCCATGGTCAAACACCCCGAGGAACATGTACTCTGCCCACTGAAGACCATGGCACCTTCCCTTCAGCCCAACAGCACAGTGACAGTGGTGTGGGGCCAGATACAAAGCCTGGCCTGGTACTGTGTGCTGTAGAGGATGACTGGGTATTACAAAACTGGTTCTTAATATCAAAAATGCCCAACAGGAGAGACCTTGAAAATCCTTGCAAAAAAAAAGGGAAATTATGGGGGAGTGAATGAAGGTGAAATAGCTACAACAAATGCTTTAAAGAAAGCTGCTACTTAGAGAGGAAAAGGGGAATAGGCTTTCAGCAAAGGAAGAACTCAAAGGGCAGCACAAGGAGACAAATGACAGGCAGACAGGAACAAGAAAGAAAGAAGTCCTTGGCCCGGCATGCAACGTGCTTGTTGAAAATGTTGTATCAGTGCTAAAGTGAGGCTGGGTACCAAGTTAAAAAAATCTGTTCTCCAGAGACTGGGACCCAAGAGGGGGTGCGTCCCTGCAGGAAGAGAATGGTACCTCCTGCTTTTTCAATACATATAATGTTCTTTTCAGAGAGCTGCTCAAGGACCTTGCCTTCCTGCAGTCTACAGAATTCATTCCCATCAGTGAGGTTCTGGAAAAATCATAGCAGTAGAAATGAGGTTGGTTGTCTGTCCCAAGATTGCATAAAGCGGTGCAACAACTGTGTACCCATCCTTTTCTTCAGAGCATTCCTTCCTCTCGTGAGCATGCACTGTGGAAATGTCTGGCTTGACCTCCCAGAAACTGTTCTTCGTTATGCTTCAGCTGTTACAGAGAAACATGATGGTTTTCCATCCCTTTTGCTGTTTGTTTGAACCCAGGAGTACCTGGTTGTGCAGATACTATGTTTTAAAAAAAGGCTATAAACAAGGAGGAAGAAAGGAGCATAAAGACACAGCTTGGACTAAAACCTCAAATCCTTCAAATGCCCCATGTGCTCCTGCACATGGAGAGAGACAGCAAGGGCTGGGGAGGAGTGGCGAGAGTATGAAAAGGAATTTGGGCTATTTCAGTGAATACACTGGTGTAATTACAAATCCAGAGGGATGCTCAGCTCCTCTCAGGTAGCCTGAATCAGCCCAGCAGCATTGACAGCTTGCCTTTTTAATACCATACAGGTATCCAACTGGCTGAACTTGAAGCTGCCCTAGATGCATAAGTTACAGTGAAGCAATGTATATTTAAACTTTGGTGCCCTACAAAGTCTGCAAACCTTATTTGGTGGGGCAGATGTCTTGGGAACTTGTGTGTATCCAGGCTGGGGACTCAGAGGGCTTATCTTTGCGCAAGAGACTGTGCTTTGCCTGAAAGCCACTTGTATGCTGATGAAGGCTGAGAGAGAAAAAGCCAGACTGAGGACTGCATGTAGTTCTTGATGATAAATATGATCCTAAGCTCCTTTCAGGAGTTCATACCCTTCAGATGAGCCTCTCTGAGTATCTAGGCTCTGTGCTGCAGCAGAGAACAGTCCATCCCTCCATGAAGCATTTTGTCTCATCTGAAGATTAGTGTCACTGAAAGATGAGATCTGTTGCTTTCTGGACCTGCCTATCTTTGTGCCTTCACTATGGAGAGAATCTGAAAATCAGCAGGAACAAAATGCCTGACTTTTAAACAGTATCCTGAGCAAGTGCCAAAGGCAATGTCAGTGGTAAAGGCAAAAGCTCAGCGTGCTGAGGAAGGAGGTCAGCTGAAGCCACTCCAGTCATAAGCCTTCACATTTTTTGGAAAATGTTTTTCAAATGTAGCCTGGCCTTTTTTTTTTTTGGAAGTTTTAATTTAATCCTGGGGGGGGGGAAGTTATATTCAAGGATTTTTACCCAATTAACCAGAATCTTGAAGTTTTCTTCTTGCAGAAACTAACTGCTAGCAAAACGTACCCCTCTCTGGGGACTGTGTACTTCTGAAGTTGCACAATAAATGCTCTAAGTAGGTCACTTGAGATCCCAGCTTTGGACCATACAAATGCCTCCAATGTCTGCAGGTGCCTTGGCATTGTCTCGTCTCCTGAGTGCTTAGGATCCTGCAGAGACAGCTCTCTCCCTGCCTGATCTTACAAGATCCAGCTAATCTCATCTCCACCTCACATCGTTATGCACAGCATCTTTGCACCACAGCAAGGACTTCTAAACTTGGATTAGATGAAGCAGAATTTAGGAAATGTGCCTGCAGACAAGAGGCATGCCCAGGGCAGGAATAACTCTAACGGGATCTGGAAAGCAGGCTAGCTATTCATAGGAAGACTGCCTCTGTCTCTGGTTGGGGAGGAGGGAGTCAGGCCATCGAATGGTACGGTGAGCAGTGTTCCAGTGCTGACAGCTGGGAATAGCTCATGTCCTGAGCCCACAGAGACTGTGAGCATTTTCATCTGTCTCTTTCAGTTCTCCTGCACCTCTAGTCTTTGCTCATGTCATCTTACTGATCCACCCAGCTTCCCTTCATCAGCAGCTACTGGAACCCTGTTGTGGCTGAAAACCAGAGTAAAGAAAATGCAACCTCCTCCCAAAAGTAAGACAAACTGCTTGGTGTCCCTCAAGTTTCCCTGAATGCTACTGATTCCTGAGCAGAAGTTAAAGTGCTGGAAGGCAAGTCAAGATGGTGCAGATACAGCAGGCGGTGAAAGAGAAGGTCTTTGGCTTTGTAACTAATAGACCAGCTTATAGTGATTTGAATTGAATGGCATCAGCAAAACTAAAAAACAGCAATAACCGGGGGCTGTGGGAAAATCACAAAGTTGAAATAAGTATTTTGGTTTTGAAAGTCACCACAAGTAGGCTGAGAATTGAATTTCCTGGGTTATCTACTGCTTAAAAAGGAGAGACAAATCTAGAAGAGAAATAGTGTGTAGCAGCGAAACACCTTGGGGTTTAGTCTTTTTTCACCCCCGGATCTGCAGTGATAACTCAAGTGTTTTTCCTAAAAGCCAAAGGCCACAATAGGCCATCTTCCTAATTTTTCAAAAATAATTTGACCCCCACTGCATTAGTCCAATTTTGCTCAGTACCACTCCATCAAAACTCATAGTGCAGTGCTGAAAAACTGCACTAATTATTTCCATTCATCTAAGGGTTACTTCAGAATACAAAGTCTTCAGGCTTCCAGGAAGGCAACAACCCAGAAAAGACCAAACACAATTTTCTGAGGCTGGTTGCTGTAACCTTATCATCTGAGACTCACAGAGCACTTCAGATCTCCTCAAGAGCACGTCCCAGAGACCGGAAGTTGCTATCACATCCTGGAGATGGACTGTACATGCTCCACATAGCGATGACCCACCTCAAACCCTGGCAACTTTCTCAGCTCTCTTTGATTGCTTAGTCTTGAAATTACTCAAGTCCAGTCTTCTGACTTTGCCTCCCTCCAGGTCTGGTTGGTTCCCCTCCCTCTGCTGGGTGGATCCTCCTTGGGACTCTTTACAATGCCTAATGCAGCTCAGGTTGTGGCTGATGTGAGCTGGCTATGCGTGGTTTGACAGCTTTTTAAAGCCCTTGGTCCCACAGCTTCTAGAGTTGTGCCTGTGGTGGGGTTTGCTCAAGTAAGGAATTTGCTTAGGTCCTCCAAGAGGTAGGCAGAGTTAGTTCAATCAAATTGAATAACCAAGTCCTGTTTGATTAACAGCTTAACCCAAGCTTCTTGTGGCTTCCCTGGCAGATAAGGCTGATCCAGCCTGTGCAACAGCACGACTGGGGCTTTGCACCATTCCTGTCCAGGGAACCACGTGCGGGGCAGAGCTACCCTGGCACCCAACCTGCCTCCAAGATTTTTAAAGCCTCTGCTTAAACGTGAGTTAGAGCAGCTATAAATAGCAGTCAGTGGCCCCTGGTTAACCCAAGGGCTTTGATCGTGGAACTGGCTCAGTGTGTGAATGATTGGCTGCTCACAACCACAGGTCTCACACCGACTGGGGGCCAAGTTCATCAGTACTCCTGGCTTACTCCTGGCCTTGTAGTCTGGGCAATGGAGGGGTGGGAATATGTTTCGTCTGATACCTGCAAATATGAAAATACATATCTATCTATTATATGGCAATAAAAATGCTTGTACGTAATTAAAACACACAATTCATAATCGAAAATAATAAAGCATAAATTTCAAATTAAGACTTCAAATTAAGTGCAAAGCGATGTGTAATTTCTAAAACTGAATAATATAATTACAATACATCTCTTGATAAAGGGTTGGAAGCAGCTGCCTTGGGGAGGGGAGCGTGCTTGACACCAACATTTCAAAGCAGACAATGTCCCCATCTGGTATGGATGCTGCAGTGCATAGTCTGTCACAGGTTTGACCACTTCCTACCACAGTGCTGCTGGCCCCCAGCATTTCTTATCTGCATGAACACACATCCTATTTATCAAGCGGACTTCCTTTGTTTTGCAGCTCATTCTCCCTTATGAGTGTTATTGTCTTATGATCAGACATCGTGGCTGTAATGTACAGCACTCCAGGTTTAATTGCTTTCTCCATGTCATTCCGAGGTTTGAGTCTCTTAAATCATTGTCAGGGCTGTGTTCCCTGCTGCCAGGCACTGCCAAGGCTGTACGTGAAGCACTGTGCCCAGTCTGTGTCCCCAGTGTGAGACAAATGGTGACAGGCTTCAGCCCAGTGGCTGCCACCATATTGCAGCATGTGGCTCCAGAGTAAGGAGAGCCCAAGGGAGATGGGCTTCTTCAGTCCAGAGGAGGAATAACCAATAGAGATAGACAGTGAATGCAGAGCCAAACCTTCTCAGAGGTGCCCAGTGAAAGGACAAGAGCCAACAGGCACTTCTGCAACACAGGGACCTCTGATGAGACAGGTGGAAACCACTGCTCCAGAATAATGGGTTGGCAGTACATGGCCCAGAGAGGTGATGGCACCTCCATCCTAGGGGACTAATGAGGTCTTGCCTCGGCCCAGACTTCCTGAGCTGACTGTGAGCGTGTCCCTCACACAAGGAGTGAGGATGTAACAGACACCTCCAGAGCACCACTGCACACATATCCATCCATGATTGCATGATTATATTTCCCCATTTGAAAGCTTTGATGGCTATGGAGTCCCCGATGCAGTCTGTGGGAGTTCACAGACCCATCTCAGTGGACCAATGCTCTCACAGGAGCAGGCGAAAACCCACAGTGCTTAAAATTAAGAGTATGTGCTACAGTGAGCAAATACAGAATGATGAGAGGCAGACAAGACATGGACAACTCGGTTATCAGTGTGGCATGGAATCCAGCAAGATATCCTAGTCTAAGGTAAACATATGCATCCCTTACTAATACAGAGATATCTTATTCTGCATAAAGCAATTAAGCCTCTCTGCGGGCTGTGCACAAGTGAAGTGCCTCACAGACCTTTGCCCGCAGTGCACAATGTGACTCTTGCAGCACTGAAGATTCCTGCCTGCCTTAGCTCCTGCTGCAGACCAGATGGGCTCCTGCTGAATACACCGCTGCTCCCCACAACATGCTCAGCTGCCATTTGCACTGCTGTCTTAAGTAAGTTTGGCTGGTTTGTTTCACTACTTGCTCTGGTCTAAGACTTTCTACATGAATGAAGATCATATCAGGGATCCTGTCAACCCATCAGCTGCTAGCAAGAGACCGCTCTTATTTTTTCCACTTGTAAAGGAGGTGTATGTAAAATGTGCCACTCCCTGTCACAGGACCTTGTGGATACTAAAACCTGATGTGAGTTCAAAAAGGGACCAGATACATTCACAGAATCAAAAATGCCACTGTTGCCTGCAAAGACACTCCCACCTTTCCAGGAAATCCTTTGAAAAACAACCTGCCTGGAAAAGTAATCAGAAGAGAAATCACTACAGGCTTGCTCAGGATTTCTCTTCCTCAGGCATCTGCCATAGCTCTCTCCCAGACAGGGTGAGGGGAGAGATGGACAACGCTTGAGCTTAAGATTTCACAGAAAAGCTTACGCAGTGTCACAGGTATATTGGAATTTCTCCCTAGAAATCTTCACAGAAGACAAAATTCTATGGGGAGAGAGGGACAGATGCAGAGCAAAGACCAAGACAGCCCAACTCCTCCTCCCTGCCTGAGGGCCCTGCCTGAGGGCTTCTGTGTAGAATCATGGAATTGCTGAGGTTGGAAAAGATCTTTAAGATCATCAAGTCCAACCCTTAAGCCAGCACTACCAAGTTCACGACTACACCATGTCCCTAAGCACCACATCTACATGTCTTTTAATACCCTCTGGATGTTACACTCAGCAGGTGAAAGCCAAATTCTCTGATTTTGGTGGTCAGACAATCACAAACAAGACCATTTGGTGTTAAAAGTACCAAGGCTGCCACGGAGCCCGTAAATTAACAGCACCATTCTATGGTAAGTTTGGCCATAGGCTGAACTAGCAGTTTTTCAGTGAACCCTTGGGGTTTTCAAATAGCTTGAAATCACCTGTGGAGACAAGTAGTTACAGCCATCCTGATGCTTCCCCACCTACATGCTCCATTTGGAGAACTCAGGAAGCACTGGTAACTCCAACCACCCCGTACTGGGAGAGCTGGGACCAGCAGCAAAGGCACTGGTGAGCATCACTAGCAGACTCAAAGATGCCTGCCCTGTGGCAGATGAAATGCATCTCTGCTTGATAATACACAGGACCATGAGAAGTAACAGCCTAAGAGTCTGTGATTTCTGTGATCCTCTGAGCAAAAAACCAATTTACCATCCAAAAGCTGTCCTTTTGTCAACACTGGCACCCCAACTTCTGTGCAGCTGGCTCAGTGCCTAGACAGGGAAGGGCCCAGATGTGGGCTAGTGGCATTTGAACTCGAGGGCTCACGTGTCTAGAAAAAGCCTGATAAGAGCCAGGAATGCAAGTGGTCCTGAAATAGGGATAAGGGCAGCTGGGGAATGCCTCATATGGATACATGGGCTGGGGCAGTGGGGCTTGGTATGCAAGATGACACCTGCCCCACACACTCAGTGTCACATTTCACTCCCGAGGAGACTCACACGGGGCGAGTGACATGTGCTGTGTCTCAAAGGCACTGTGGAGAATGCCCTTGGCCTGCCCTGCACAGAGCTGCAGGAGGCGAGGGGTCATTTTCCCCAGCAGTTCCCAGAGCTTGAGCAGGACTCCATGCAACTTCAAGTGTTGAAGAGTGGCCCTGACTGCCAAGCCATACACAGCAGACAGCCCTTCGAATTGTGTGGCATGTGCCCCACGTGTCAAATGCAAAAACCTTGCTGTCAGTGTCATCTAAGGGATTCCCAAGCTTGGCCACCATGGTAGGGCTCCAGAAGGTGCACAGCCCTCCCTGGCCTCCCTCTGGGATGTCCCAGAACTGTGATGAGGTATAGCTCTCCCTGCTGCCCTTCCAAGTTTCCCAGCCCCAGTCTTTGCCTCCTTGGGTGAGGTTTTGGAGATACAGACATCCATAGCATTCTCATCATGAGTTGCTATTCTGTTGGCCTAGTTCGGGGAACATCATAGGGAGAGGGGAAAAGATGGTTTTCCTAAGCTTCTGTCTCTCACAGGACTCTGTGGTGGTGCTTATAATCGTCCTGTCCACAGGCAATCTGGAGTTTGGGCTGAAGCGTCTGACCCAAAGCCAGAGCAAGGTGTAAATTCAGGGGCAGATCAAAGTCATGTTTCAGCTCCAAAGAGTGGAGCAGTGCCTGGAGGCTCCATCATGGTTTGCCTTTCCTATGCTGGATGGGTTTTGCTTTCACCAGGAGGCTGTGACCCAGTTTCTCTTGCAGTGACCAGGTCTGACAGTGACTGAAAATCATCCAAAAGAAGCCCCTGAGCTTTCCTGAACTCTTTTACTGGGCTGTCTGAGATATCTTGATCCATGGGTCCCAGCACAAGATAATGTAAACTCCTTTCTGGGGCAAGCTAGAGACTGCAAGAAACAGGCATGGGCTGGAATTTGGGAGCAGCATGCTAGATAAGCCCAGCACCAAACAAAGTGGCAGCCAGCTACTGTGTGCCGTGTGAGTATTGGAGACTATTATTTAATCTATAAGTAAACCTCATCCTTATTTTGCTCTTCCTTTCGCCTTGTGAAAAAGGATATTCAAGCTCTCTCTAATTTTCTTTAGTCGTCTATGCCTTTCAGTCTCAGCCTGCACTCAGCTTGGAGGAAAAAGCAACTGGGTGCTCACATTGAGCAGTTGTAGCCAACAAAGACGTGTGCTCCGTGGGCATTGTTGCCAAGTCCCCTGTGCTGGTTGTGGGTGCTCTTTGGGGTGCACAGGGCTAATGTCTGATTAGTTCAGTCTTAGCTCCAGGCTTCAAACAAACATGGTGAGCAAATGCCTTCTAGAAGGTGCCTCCAGCAAGCAGCACTGTGGCTTCCCTGTCACCGCTCTGGGGACTGCAAGATTGCCTTTTCCCTGGCTGTCTGGACTTCCTGGGAGGTCGCTGCTGATCCACCTCAGGCACAAGAAGCTGTACCTTAAGCAAGTGCCTCTGTGCAGCCCTTTCCTCAGGGTCTCTTTCACCTCAGAGTTTAGTCTGACTCAGACTTTTCCTCTAGGCAGGCCTGGAGGATGACAGCAGAAACCCGTATTTCCCTTCTTGCAAATGCAAGAGGAACATGGGAGCCCCAGCTTGGCAGAGGCTGAAAGGCTGGCAGAGAGTCCATTGAGTAAAGTGCCTGTTTCATATCCACTGGAGATTAAATGTAAACATGCCAAAAATTCTCTGCCAGCAATCCTATCCACAAACTCAAAATTTTGGGAAACCAACTGCAAACAATATCCCAGCATTCACCTTCTTTCTGCTCCTGGCCTGCTTTGCTTCCATTCTCTCTTCCCCATGTAGTGGTGTTCAAGAGCAAAGTGAAACAAGGGCTGAATGAAGCAGGAGAGAGCTTTGCTACCTCCACAGAAGTGCAGGAAACTGAGTGTGGCTAAAAGCTGGAAATGGAGCATCAAGGAATTTCAGACTGAATCACCTTAACTCTGCCCAGTGATGAGCTGATGGGAGAAGTCCCTCTGCTTTGCCCAATGGCAGGATTGAGACGGTGCACCAGGGGATGTACAGAAGGGTTTTGAAGCTCCCCTGTGGTAGGTGGTACAGGACTCAGTGGGGCCTTTCCCTCCCTGGTTTGGAGCATCCCCTTCCCTCATTGCATGAGTAGCAGGAAGTCTGTGCTGGCTTCTGATCACGTGGCGATGGTGAGCATGTGACTGTGCTCTTTAGCAGATCTGGCCCCATGTGACTGGTGTTTCTTTCCAGAATTTACTATTCTTTTTTATTCTATAATGTTCAGTAATATTTTTCACTTGATTTAACGTATTTAATTGTTAGGCAGTGCATTAAACTTTCAATAAATGCTACTAATTCCAACACCCACAGAAATACCATATATTACAATGTTTTAATCCAGCCTGTACTGCACTGATGAGGTAAGTTATTTGCCAATGTTTTGAAGTCAGGCAGAGTGATTGGTAAGAGCCTCTACACCTTCCAAGTTTATATCTAGGCCTCAGATGGAAACAAGTACTAGATTTATGCTGAGCATGACTGCTGAGTAGTGTAGTGAGCTTTGCACCTGTGCCTGTGCAGCCTTGGAGCACCAAGTGAGCACAGACCCCTGCCAGACCTTCACCTGCAGCTGGAGAGGAGCCACCAGGCTCCTGTGTCCCTCTCAGGTGGCTGGGATCAGACTCCCCTCTGTGAAGAAGCTTTTCCCTGGCATCCTGCTGGGATGCAGCCAGGCCTTGGCAGGTTGATTGTCTCTTAGGTACCCTCGGGATGAAATGTTTGTGCCCTGCCGGGCTGGTATGGCTCAGCAGCAGCTATATAACAGCAAACCCTGGGTGTCTGCACTGAGACTGAGCATCTTACTTCATCTCTTCCTCCAGAGAGAGGCAGGTGCACTCAAGGAAACATCTGGCAGCTGGTTTCATGGTAGTCCTGCAAGACCAAAGTCTCACTCCTGCTGTTTTACTTTTTGCTGCCAGGCTGGGGCTGTTTTAATAAGCCACAGTTATTTACCACAGCCTCTGGAACTCCTGCTGTGCTGTGGTGCGCTCGGCCCCGGAGGCTGCCTGGGTTTGGGGCTCTCACTGAGGCTGGGAGGTGCTGGCAGGCTCAGACAGACTGAGCTCCTGAGTGTGTAACCCCAGGGTTATCTCTGAAAGACCAAAGAGCCTGGCAGGTTGTAGGCAAGTGCAGCTAATAGGGGGGGAGGTTTCACAGCCCTTGAGCTCTTTCCAATTAATTTCTGCCTCCTTTATTGCTTTTATCATTTCCCCAAAGGGTCTGGGACTGCCTTAATTGGAGATGGGGGCCCTGATGGTGGGTACAAGGTTAAATATGTGCTTTTTCTTCATGAATAAGGCAATCTATATCCTGGCATAGACTCACAGAATATACTGAGTTGGAAGGCAATGACAAGGATTATCCAGTCCATCTCCTTGCCCTGCACAGGACAGCCCCAAGAATCACACCATGTGCCTGAGAGCATTGTCCAAATGCTTCCTGAACTCCATCAGGCTTGATGCTGTGACCACTTCCCTGGGGAGCCTGTTCCAGTACCCAACCACCTTCTGAGTGAAGAACCTTTTCCTGGTATCCAGCCTAAACCTCCCCTGACACAACTTCAGGCTATTCCCTCAGGGTCTGTCCGATGGTCACCACAGAGAGGAGATCAGTGCCAGCTCCTTCTCTTCGCCATGCAAGGAAGCTGTAGACTGTGGTGAGGCATGCATTAGATACCTGGACAGCTCATACATGCTGAAATTTTGG
The DNA here is from genome assembly GCA_013397975.1 of Machaerirhynchus nigripectus. Classification (NCBI taxonomy): domain Eukaryota; kingdom Metazoa; phylum Chordata; class Aves; order Passeriformes; family Dicruridae; genus Machaerirhynchus; species Machaerirhynchus nigripectus. Next base: position 636,511 of record VZRQ01006121.1, on the reverse strand, counting down.
GCTGCCCTTCTTTACCCTGATATCTCCATAACGCACAGACTGCTCAGGACAGACTCTCACCCCAACCATGAGGGATGCAACGACAATCACACCCAGCACCTCCTGTATGACAGCATCCCATGTGCCATCTCCATCTCCCTCCCAAACAGCTCAGGCAGTGCTGTTTGCTCATGGTAGTGTCATCTGCCCCTTGGTACATCCCAAAAAGCCACAAGGCCACAGGGAATGTATTTGGCTGGATCAGCACAGCTACACCCCTGTGAAGCTGGAGCATGATAGTCATAGTCCCAAGGCTCACACATCTTTGTTTCCCAGAAAAAAAATGTAGCTGGGCCATGCATTTGTGCTAGGTGCTGCAATCTGTGGCTGCCCAGAACTCTAGCTGGCAGTAGATATATTGCTACAGCCAGCCACAGGGCTTTCCAAAGGAACTGGCAGCATCCACTCACTGCAGGAGAGACATGCTGAAGATCACAAGCCTCCTGTTCCCTGCAAAGCTCTTCCTTTGCAATGGCAATAGCACATCCCAGGGGTGCTCAGGTCAAAAGAAAAGTAAGTGGTCCCCTGGAGAGCAGAGCCAGGAACCCATTGCCTTGATGCTCCATATCTTTGTTTGATAGCACTGCAGAGATGAGGTGAGGTCCTGCCAGGAGCTCTGCTGCCTCTACTGGGCTTGATCTTCCTGGAACCAGGATATTTTGGAGACCCTGTGCTTGGATCTAATGCTGGCTTATGGCTGGCTGTTGACCTGTGGGTTTAAAAGGTTTTGAGAAAGGGACTCGCAGAGTGACTGGCCAGTATCAAACAACCCCTGCTTGTAGGAAAAGGGGTTAAACCATAGTAAGCTGGGCAGAATGAAAGATGGTCCCACCCTGAAAGGAGAAAATGAGTTCAGTTCTTGATGTCCCAGGATTTAGTGGCACAGTCCCTCCAAGGAACAACCAAATGTTCAGTGCTGACACTCCTACATTGCTCTGAAGGAAAAATGCAGAGACAGACCACTTCCAGAAAGGTGGCTGTGCCCTGGAGGGTGGATGTCAGCACTTCCCCATGCATTGGGCACCTCCTGGGAGACTGCCAGTCTCTAAGAAAAGCCTGGCACACCTTAAAAATCAGGACCTCGGTAGCTTCTGGGCATCCCGCTGGAACAGACAGGCCAGATTACAGGAGATTTAAAAATCTTCCCTCAGGTTTTCCTGGGAGAGCTGGTGGGGCATCTTACCAACAGCCACCTGAGACAAGGTTAAGTTACAGTGAGCAGTAGTGTAGGCAAAATCTTTTGCATTTATTCATTTAAATTTGATTAAATTAAAATTCTGGCAGTCAAATGGAAGAAAGAAATCATTGGAAATTAAAACCCTGCCCTGGGATGGGGAATTAGCCTCCAAAGCAGAAAACCCATTTGAATACTTCTTATGAGAAAACTGAGGCAGTGTCAGAGTCATGGCTGCAGGGCTCTCTCCTCCACTTGTTTTCCAGTCTCATCCCAATGAGTTTGACATGGTAGCGGCAGAGTTGTCCCAGATGTTAAGCCCTGGAGACGTTAGGATTGTTTTAAATAATGTGGGCTGCTTGATTAGCTGAACCAACCTCTCTGCCAACACACTTGCTATGTATGGCAAACACACTCCATTTTTGGCTTCAAGCACACTTTCCGTGTCATCAATGCAAAAAATTAAGTGGGCACAGTATGTCATAAAGGTAAGAAGATAATCCAAACCTCCTACCTCACCAAAACACAAAAGAAGTCCCTTATTTATTTAACATTACAGGAAAGAAACAATTTAATATACCAGCCACAAAGATAACGCTAATTTAACTTGGTTGCTGTGAGCACTAGGAACTTGATACAGCAAGCTCCTCTGTGAGAAGGCAATTGTTTCTATTTTTGTAGAGACTGGTATTCGTGAGATTAAGCAAGATGCTCTGGATGCAGCCCCAGCTCCCTGGGTGCCTGTTTTTGGGCAGTACTGCAGCAGCAGTGCTTTTCATGGGGCTAAAAGCCCAGTCAGTGGGAAGCTGTGTGGTGCAGTTTGATCTGGCAGAGAGCAAAGCTGCCATGAATCATGAAATAAAGCCAAAATGCCCATTCTGCATGACACTTTTGCAGTCCTGTTCAAAGGATTTAGGCAGGATTTTTTCCAGAGAGGAATACAAACCCTGTTTATTTACATCTCTCACTCCCATCAAATTTTCATGGAGTGCTCCCCGCCTTTTCTTGAGCATTGGGATTTCTCTGCTGTTTCCAGGCTCAAGGCAAACAGACACTCACCAGTAAAGACTAAATGCAGCATATACCAAAGCCCATCAGAAAATGTTGACTCTACAATAGCAAATAGCTGCAGTTGCCTGAGCTGCTGCCCTTCTTGCTCCAACTGCCCACCTTCCTGGCATCTGCTAGGTAAGAGGAACAGCTGCTGGTGATTGACTTTGGAAGCAGGGGCTGCATGGTGATGCCAGACTGCCAGGGCCTGACCCCATCTTGCTGCTTTTCCTCTCTTAATCCTAAAGTCCGGAGGCCTAGCAGGAGACAGGAAAGTGACAAAAGTACCCAAGCAAAACTGAGGTTGGGAAGTGACCAGATTTGTACCAAGTCCAGCCAGCATGATCACTATTGTTGGGTCTCCCAGGCTAACAAACTGAAGGTGATCTGTGGCCAGCCTGATGTAAGCATGACATTCCTGGAACCCCACACTCATCCTTGTCTGCTGAGCTCCTGTGGTATGAGAAGCAGACAGCGAGGCACATTTCCCATGCAGCTGATATAACTTCCAGCACTGCCAATGAAAAGGGAAGACATGAATGGGCTGTGAAGAACAAAAGCACACGTTTTCTATTTTAAAGCGGTTTGGGTCTGCAGCACTTGCCATTCTCTCCCCTGGAGTGCACCGTGCCATGGGCTCCAGTAAGTGCAAGTGCTGATGCAGAAGAGCAGCATCCTGCAAGGCAATGGGAGAGCTTTCATGTTCAGCTCTCACCTGCTCTTGTCATCCTTCTCTGTGTCTGCCAGCTTGAGGTAACTTGGTTGTTTGGCACAATGTGTTCTTGGTTGCCCCAAAGAGCTTTTGGAGAAGAATTAGCCTGGAAATATGGACGACTCACTGTGTGGTAGAGGTAGGGAGGCAAGGAGTACTCCTATACATGAAATCCTACATCCGGGATTTGCACTGGGCTTGGGCTCAGACCCAAGCCAATGGTACAAGGTGAGAAGCACCGCTTCTGGCTGAAGATTGAGGGTTGGCCACACCATGTCCCAGCAGGATGTCAACAGGAATCTATGCAAGTACATGCCAGCTGCAGCAGGGATGCCCTATTTCACAGGCACCTGGCTGCCACCTGCAGCTCTAGGAATGTCAAGGCATGGATTAACCCCTATCCTGTCTGAGACAGGCTTTTGGAATATCTAGGAAAGGAATAAAATGGAAATGCTCCAGTTTATCTGCAGCCAGGGTGTTCCCAAGTCTCACATGCTCTGCACAACAATGGTCTTCCCAGTGCCAAAGAGCACCGAGGATTTTTAAAGGTCTGGGATGGTTTCTACACCATGGACAGGGTAGGTATAGTCAACCTTGAGAGGGCAGATGTGAGCAGGCAAGGAGGAACTGTCTTTCACCCAGTTAAGCTCTTGGGTGTCCTGTTAGAAGGAAGCAAGTGGAGCTGGTTTCTTTCCACAGAGCAGAACTGAGAGGAGGAAGTCTCCACTGTGGGATATTCGCAAGAGGTTCGCAGGAGTTCAAAAAGGAATACCTTGAAGAAAAAGCCATCAAGGGCTATTAGATGGAGACACCATGTCTGGCTCAAGAAATGCTGATCACTGAAACCTGGATGAGGTTCCAGGGAGAACTGCACATTTTCCCAGTTCTCTCTTCCTTAAGCATAATTTCTTCTTCGTGGCGGCTTTTTTTCCCCTTAATTTTGTTCAAAGCTCCCTGGGGAACAAGAAAGGGGATAATATGTGGAGCACAGGCTGTCCCAGGGTTATAATGCTTTACTGCTCACTGGCAGTAAGTAAGATCAGCTGTGATAGCCTGAGAGGAGGGCAGATTGGCCTGTTTTACAGCCTCCTTTGTCTCCCTGCAGCTCTCAGTACTGCTCAGTCATTAAAGAAGTGACCCTGAAAAGTGTTGGTAGAGGATGAGGTTTGCTGTTGCTTCCTGCATGAGTGGCTTCACCATGTGCTTCACATCACAGTGGGCTGCACTGTCACCCCAGGCCTGGAGCAATCAAAGCAGGTGAGGTTTTTATGCAAACACTGAAAGCAGGAATCAGTGGGTCCAGGGCAACATCATGACACAAGGGGAACATCCTGGTCCAGGACACCAACTGTGCTCCTGGGAGTGAGAACCAAGTGCACCTAGATCCCAACATGCACCATGATGTTCACGGAGGGAACATGCTTGGGTGGGTTGGAGGAGAAGCCATGATATACCTGCTACCTGCTCCAGCTGAGCCTCGCGTCAGTGGCCAAGTGTAGATGCAGCCTTCAGTATGTAGAGAATGAGGAAAAATCTGCAGGCAGTTGGAAATCAGAAAGCCAAACTCCCTTCTAAAAAAAACCCCAAATAAATCTGGTCAAAAGTGGGTGGGGAGGAGCTGTTCTGGGGGCATGTTAAAGCCAGGCTAGTTTTCCAAGCAATGATGAATCAGATGTTTTCTTGTGAAGTTATATGCCTCTAGAGGGAGATGACAAAGACTATTTCTTTTCTTGGTATGCCTTACTAAGCAGCTAAAAACAGTGATGTGATGCTAACGGGGATCTGTGATGACAAAGCAATTTTGGGTTGGCTGCTTCTGGAAGAGGAGGGCCTTATCTCATTTATCTCATTTATTTTACTCTGTTAGATCATGAGGTCAGCCAGGGGATACCTCACCTTTACCTGGGCTGTTCACTCTTTTGTTGAAGGGATGTGTGCAGAACCAGAGATGGGGTATGGACAAGGAAGAATTTTGAGTTATTAAATAGAGGATTGAAAACAGAACAGAAAGGAAAAATGCTGCGTGGGGTGGGTTGGGTTGGGATTTTTTTCTTTTGTTGGTTCGGTTGTTTTCATTTTGGAATTTTTTGGGGGGGTTGGGGGTCTTTTGGGTTTAGGGTTTCTTTTTTGGTGGTTTGATTTTGTTCTGATTTTGTTTGTTTGGGTTTTTTTTTTGTTTTGTTTGTTAATTTTTTGTTTTCTGGGGGGGTGGGGGATTGTGAAGAGTTTTACTTTCTTTGGAGAAGAGCAAGGTATGCCCAGCTGGTTTTTTTCTGTGGTAAAGAGTTTCCAAGTTTCCTTAGAAAAAGGAAGAAGCTGACACATCCTGGTCACAAAAGTTAGAAACACATCAGTGCAAGGTGGCATCTTGCCCGAAAGCAGGACTGGCTGGAGGGGTGAGCAAGAAGTGTGTGCGACAGTGTGGCTGCTTTGAAGAGTGGAGGCACTGTGCCAGAAAGCACAGTGGGACACAGAGATGAGGCCAGAGGAGACAGTGAAGGGTCAGCCACTGCTCATGACAGCTGACAAGGCGTCCATAATGATGAATTCAATCCCAGTCATTATAAGCAGCAGTGAATTCTGCCCTCTTCCCAGCCACAGGCTCAATCTTTGCAGGCAATCTCCCCCATCTGTGCAGGGGACGCTCAGCTGCTCAGGGATGGGCTGCTCACCTTCCCACTCTCTCAGCCATGCCCTGCAGCAGTGGGGAACAGCAGCACTTCACACTGCTCTAAATATCATGTCCAGGACACACTGACTTCATGGACCTGCCTGGCAGGAGACATCCCAGTGAAGCAGGGTATCAAAGGACAGGAAACAGTCCTTCAGCATCCGTACGGGGGTGTGTGCATCTGTCTATATATGTATGTGTGTACACACAGAGATGAACGTGTGTGTCACCAAGTGGCAGGCCCCTCGTGTCCTCCTAGCACAGCCATCTCACAGAGCCCTGTATGCCTGCAGTCCTGGGGAGATGCTTCTGCCTTGTTGGCGCAGGCTGGCAGTGATTTTTCCTTCCTGCTCCCAGTGTGGAAGGATCAGAACCCCAGAGCCAGGTCAGAGCTACCCAGGCGAGGAGGCTTGCCCCCCACTATCCTGTCCTGGGCTAAACCTGGCCTTGGCCTTCTCACAGCAACTGTATCACCTTGTCCCACCTCCCAAGGTGAGACGAGGTGCAAGGGTGCAGGGAAGCTTTGAGCAGGGTGTGGTGACAAGCTGTGAGGCTCAAAGTTGGGATGTGCGACAGGGCTGCTGTTAGGCTGAGCATGGACTATGGCACCTGCAGGTGGGCGTCCTGATTTCCTTCTCCGTTCCCTCCAGGACTCATGGATAACTCACAGAGCCTGGGAGAGCAGAACAAGGCAGGACCTTCCTGCAGCCTTCTGCTGCTCCCCAGTGGCGGCGTGGAGAGGCACCACCGGCGGATCCTGATTGGTTAAACCCGGAAGGGAGACGGTGAGGGAACTGTGGCATCTCGAAGTGGAGGTCGTGATTTCTTTCTCCATCTTCCCCAGATCTCACAGTTAATTCTCAGCCGGCTGGGGAACAGTAGGGTGACAAGGATGTGGGGGAGATATAATCACAAGCCTACCGGGTTTTTTTGAAAAGCAGCAAACATTTTTGGAACCTTTCAGGGCAGTAGACAGTACCTTGTGGGTTTATTTCCCGAAATCAATGAAAGCTCAAAACTGTCTGAATTTCCTTACCCTGATGATTCACTTGCTTTTTAAAAATATCTTCCTCCCCGGTTGTGTTCTGAAATAAAAAGCATGAAGGCAAACACATCAAGTTTCTAACCTGTCTAGGGTGTTTAAAGCAGTGTAGCTCTTGTTAGTGCTGAGAACAAGAAATTTTTTCCTTAGTGTATTCATAAAATTAGTCCTCCAAATGGCCTGAATGTTGTTCCTTTCAAACCCCTTTAAAGCAAGGGAAATCATACTGTGGTAAACAACACTGTTTCTTTAAGCACCTTGCCAGGCTGTATCACAGCAGGTCCTAATATTTCCCAGTTCTCCCCAGTAGTGCCTTAGGTTTGTAAACTTGAATTTTTCAAGGCTGTTTGGCCTTTGGGACGTGGGAGGATTTACCCACCCACAGGTCTCAGTGGTGGTGTGCCTCCTGCCTGTGCTGAGGCTCTTGGAGGCTGGAGGTGCCACTTGTGAGACCACTCTGTTGCTCATTAAAACACCCCCCGAGGCAGGTGCTGCCACCACCCCTGTTTGCTTTTGCTGGGCACTGAGCTGGCCACAAGGGTATAGGTTGGAGGGAAATTTAAGCAAAAGAAAGACAGTGCTGCTAAGACAGCAAAGTAGGAAAATGGCAAATGAAAGACAATGTCTCCAGCCATTTCCTATCCCTCTGGCAGAGCATCTGTCACCCACTTTGCAAGGCTGTTCCAGGACAGCGTTACTGGGATTACCTGATATGCCAGGGAGTCTGGGCACCAGACCAGGGCACCACTCTGCAAGTCTCATGGAAGTGTTGCTGTCAGTGTGGCTGTGGGCCAGACCCTGAAATAGGAGTTGCAGTTCTTGGGGGCACAGGATTGAAAAAGGGTTTTTGTTACCTGGAAAAAGCTTCAGTTTCTGAAAAATAGCTTGTAGTGCTCTCCTTTTTTTTTTTTTTTTTTTTTTAATTTAAAGCATTAAATAAGATGATTTCCTAGGAAGAAATAGGTATTCCATGAAATCCAGTTTTCCCACTGGCACAAATTTTAGTCAACAGATTGCAGGCAGTTTAATTTTGAGCACAGAGGCAAATAGCATTGTCCTTTCTTTATGGAAACAAGACTGCAGAAGCTTGATAACTGATGGGAGGCAGAGTGTCCCAGAGATTTTTTTTTTAACAGCATGATGACCCTTATCTTTAGGAAAAGGGTGCTTAAAAGTTACTGGAAAGGAACAGGAATACACCAATAACAAGAAGAGAATGTGATCAATGATATAACAGAAAGGATACATGTAATTTTCTATGAACAATATAAAATCAATCACACTATTTAATGTGAAACTGCCTTTGGATATTTGAAAAAAAAAAAGGCTTTGCTGTACTCAGAATAGTTAAAGGTGTTATTGGGACATGGTGCTGAACTCTTTCATAGCATTTTTTCTGCTGCTGTTCACATGAGCACAGATTTGTTTCCTCGCATTTTGGTGCCAGCCTTCTCCTATCATCAAGGCCCCCTTAGATTTTGGAGGCAGGGAAGAGAGAATCTAAATGTCGGTGAGAAAAGGAGACTTCCTTACTGATGGCACTGTAAAGAAAAAACAAAAAATATCAAAAAAATCTCTTCAGAGATCCAGGAAAAAAAACAACCAGTACCTCATAGAGCAGATGTAGGTACATAAAAATATATTAATGTATGTTGGGCTATTGTCTATACGTATATATACCTGTATGTTCTTTTATCTATACATGTGTTTAAAATTTTTGACTTTAAATCACGCTTCAAAAAAAAATCTCCTGCATTTTAAGAGGCTGGACACACCAGGTGTCCTCTCCCTCACTGCTGCCCCAGCTTCCCAAGCTAATGCTCATGTGCACTGGGCATTTCTACTGCACCCACTAACTTCTGGAGCCTCTTTCACAGTCCCTCTGCTGACACTTTCCCTTCCCAGCCAACCAGTGTGAGGAGTTATGGCTTTCATTCTGTGGGATGGCAGACCTAGGGCAGATCCCCAGGGACCTAACACAAATCTCAGCATTGGCCTACAGATGTGAGGAGAGCATAGGAGCTTTCTGGATAGTCTTGGGGTTGCCTGGATACTGCTCTGTCCTTTCTACTCTCTTCCCCAGCCACTAGGACCACTTTGCCTGATGTTCCTGCCACAAGGGTGCTCATCATCCCTGGGATCTGCACATTTCTGTTCCCTGGGGAGTGCCTGAGGAAGTCAGCTGCTCAGAGCTACTGGGATGCTGCCCAGAGAGAGCGGACAGCTGGGTGTGGACACCACATCTCGAGACAAATGTCTCCTGACCCAGAGCTGTGCAACACCATGGTCTTTCCATCTGCCTGAGGGTGTCTCTGCCCTGAGCTTCCAGCTGACTTGGCTGTGTCAGAGCCCTACCCGTGCCAGCCCCCGTGGCTAGTACCACCTTTTCTGTAGCACGCAGGAGATCATCCTGGAGCTTTCCCTTTCTGAGCAAGCCAGAAAACATGTACATGCCAGAACGTCTCACAGAAAGACAGTGGTGCTAGTAAGTGTGTACCCACTGCAGCAGCTTTCTAGACTCAGCTCTCATGCAGGCCAGTTTGATGGGGAGACTGGAGAGGATGAGTGCACAGCATGGACAGGCCATGGATGTGCTTGGAGTACAGACCAGTCTTGGGAGTGGATAGACACGCCACCACACGCAGCTGGCCGGGAGACAAGCCAAAAGGGATGGAGGGGCAGCACACCGGCAGTTTCCCCCGGTGTGTAGCGAGAGGTCTGCAAACTCCCGTGCCCCGGGGCCATCTCCGCAGCTTGGGCGATTCCCCCGCTTTGCCTGGTGGATGGTGCTCCTTTCCCAGACAGTGGCAGGTGCCTTATCCTCTCGCCGGGCTGTTTTCCTCCCTCGGCCTCTCCTTGTTGTGCTCCAGCGGCTCTTTCACAGCGCTCAAGGTCGAGGCCGGCCGGCCGGGGGGTGCGCGCAGCCCCGTGTTTTCGGGGGTGCCCCCGCGTTCAAGGCTGCTGCTGCCTTCCCACGCCCGGCGCAGGTGCTGCGGACCCGGTTCTCACGGCCGGCTCTCACAACAGCCCCCG
>VZRQ01006121.1:611151-626725 GCA_013397975.1 Machaerirhynchus nigripectus | reverse complement strand
CCCGCGCCCGGACATAAAGGCGGCGGCCGCGGCTCTGTGCTCCCTCCGCCGGCCGGGCCCCCCGGAGCCGCCCCTCCCCGCTGCCGCCGCCGCCATGGGCCACCCCCCGCCGCCGCTCCGCCGGGTCCTCGTCTTCCTCAGCATCCTCCTGCCGCCGCTGCTGCCGCTGGCCGGGAGCGCCGCTGGCGCCGGGACACGCCGCGCCCGTGAGCCAGGACCGAGGGGGGCGGGCCGGTGGGGAGGGAAATCCCTGCCTCATCCCGAGGGGCTGCGGTGGGCGCCCGCCGCATCAGGGCAGCTTCCTCATCCCCCCGCGATGGGCAGTGGGGGGTCCCTGCCACCGAGGATGTCCCCGTTCTACTCATACCTCGGTGATATGTCCCTGCCCCCTGTGGCATACTTGTCACCCTGACAGCATGGGGACCCCTGCGCACCGAGGGGCCCCGTACGGCTGCCTAGAGGGTTTGGGGGTCCCTGCCTTCCCTGAGTGGGGACGAGGGGTGCAGTTCTCCCTGTAGCCCCAGAGGAGATCCAGAGGTGCCCCTGGGTGGGGACGGTCCCTCCCCGCGCTGGGCTATGCTGGGACCCCCAGGCGGGGAGCTGCAGTGGGGCTGTGCAGGTGGATGCCCGGTGCAGCCGCCCCGCCTAATCCCGGGCCCGGCTCCCTTTTGCCCGCAGCGGCCGCCAGCCCCACGTGTGCAGCCTCACGCCAGGCCGCCTGCGCTGCCGGCTGCATCCCCGTTCCCTGGCTCTGCGATGGCGAGCAGCAGTGTCCTGACGGCACGGACGAGCAGTGCGGTGAGTGGGGGAACACTGGCACCTATCCGCTGTCGTTGGGATGGCCTAGGGGGGCTGTGCTGCACTGGCATCAAGGAGCCCTGGTGCTCTGGGAAGTGGTGGGGCAGGACAGGCCAGAGGCACCTGAGTCTTTGCTGGCTCTGCCTATCTGGCATCCTGCAAGGATATATGTGCCCCAGAGATCCTTGGGAATATCTGTGGCTTGAGAACACCTCCTGGAACCTATGCTCCTTGGGCGCTGCCAGCACCTGTCCCATGCCAGGATGAAGTGGAGCCCTGTTGTTCTGCCACAGCAGTAGGTCCCAGTGACTGTGTGTTGTCCCTGCAGATGTTGCCTGTGGTGGGGACCCCCATGTCTGGCAGTGTGACGATGGCCGGTGTGTTTCTAGCAGCTGGCGTTGCGATGGTGCCGCTGACTGCCTGGATGGCTCTGACGAGCAGGACTGTGGTATGTACTCTCTGCTGGGGGCGCTGAGCGGGGGCGGCTGGGGGTGCAGGGCAGGCTGGTGAGTGCTGCTCTCTTTCCTCAGTGTGCGGGACTAAGAAGGTGCAGTGTCCTGGCACCCACCACTGCATCCCGCACTGGGAGCTGTGCGATCGGCACCAAGACTGTGAGGATGGCTGGGACGAGGAGGGGTGTCCCCAGCAGCCCTGTCTGCCTGGGCAATGGCAGTGCAGGAACAGGGTGTGCATCATGGCTGAGTGGAAGTGCAATGGGATTGATGACTGTGGTGATTCCTCGGATGAAGATGTCTGTGGTAAGCAAGAACACTGGATGCTCTTCAGTAGGGTGAGACCTGTCTGAGCCATGTGTGGATTAGGGGGTACTGTGTTTTCCTGGGCCCCAGCTTCTCTTGGGATGGTGACAAGCATCCCAGGAAGCTGTTGATGCTTTGCGGGGTCTCCCCAAGAGTCTGGGACCTGTGGTTTCCCCCTGTGCCCAGGGTATTGTTCTGCCCTGATGACATGAGCTGTGTGTGCCATAGCCCCCTGTACGCCTGGCATGGTGCGGTGCGATGAGGGCAAGTGTATCCTGGAGTCCCTGATGTGCGATGACAAGGATGACTGCCTGGATGGCACCGATGAGCCCAGCACGTGTGGTGAGTTACATGCAGCTGCTGGCTGCTGCCCATCTGGGTGGGGCCAGAGAGAGGGGAGCCACGGGGCTGTCCTGCCTCATGTCACCCTTTGCTGTGTCCCCACAGGTCGGAGCTGCTTTGTACGCAACGGGGGCTGTGCAGAGACATGTGCTGACACGCACTGGGGAGTGCAGTGCTCCTGCGGGGCTGGCTGGGTGCTGCAGGCAGATGGGCAAAGCTGTGCTGGTAAGGGGAGGTCAGGGTGGATGTGCTTGAGTGACATGTGGCCTTGGCCGCTGACAGCAGCGTCTCCACGGAGCCCGAGCTTCTGGGGCAATACCTGCCTCTGCCCTGCTCCTGCCTGTGTGTCACAGCTGGTCCTGTAAAGATTGTGCCTAGATCACGTCCCAGCAGCAGCTGGTGCATTTTGGGGCTGAGGCCCATGTTCTGGTATCTAGAGAGCCTGCCTTTAGTCCCAGGGGAGCAGTGGCAGTGCTATCTGGGGCAGCTCCCTGGCAGGCTGCTGACCTCACCTATTCTTGCAGATGTGGACGAGTGCTCCCTGGAGTACAGCCCCTGCAGCCAGCTGTGCAGCAACACCCTGGGGACTTTCAGCTGCGCCTGTCTCCAGGGCTACACCCTGCGGCATGGCACCGCCTGCGAAGTGGCAGGTAGGGAGAGGAGGGGAGCCCAGGCTGGCTGAGGGGCGGGGCAGTGCCCCCAGCTGGCCGTGTCCTTGGTCAATGAACGACTTTCGTCTCACCCTGGCAGACAATGCAACACAGATCCTGGTGGCCGTGGGGCAGGACCTGGCCCTTCTGGATGTACGGACCCAAGCCTACCGGCCCCTGCTCTCCACTGAGACCGAACCCCGCGCCCTGGTGTATGACCTGCTCCGAGAAACCTACTACTGGCTGACAGAGGATGGAGAGCTCCGTGTTCACCACCCAGGGAAAGGCACAAAGCCTCTCTATGCAGGTGAGGAGAATCAAGCATGCTGGGTGCTGTAGCAGGGCTGAGGTGTGTGCTGACAGCTGGCCAGCCAATACTGCTTTTCCTGTATAGAGAAAGGGGCAGCCTGGGTTTGTCTCACAGCCTGGAGCAGGTGTGCCTTAAAACTGCTCTGTCTCTACAGATGCCAGAGAGGTGAACAGCATCTCCGTGGACTGGTTCACAGGGCAGCTGTACTGGGCCAGCAGCCATCCTCCAGCCATCTGTGCTGGGCTGGGCGATGGCCGGGGTTATGTGACAGTGCTGGGGAAGGACATTGCACCAGAGCAGCTGACAGTACATCCATCTGCAAGGTGAGCGGTGAATGAGCCAGGGTTGGCCCAGGCTCCTGGGATCGTGATGTTGGTGCTGACCATGTCATGCCTGCTGTGGGGCTACGGCAGCACTGGTATTGTACTGTGAAGTAGATGCTTAGTGCCTGCCCCCAGGTCCCTGTACTGGGTCAACCGTGGACAGCGGGGCCGGACAGTCATTGCTGCAGCTGGCATGGATGGCTCAAACCGGCAGGAGCTCACAGTTGTGTCCATGGAGGAGCCTGTGGGGCTGAGCCTGGACCATGTGGCTGGCAGGCTGTACTGGATCAGCGAGTACAAAGAGGTAGGGATGAGGGCAGCAGGGCTCTCTCCCCCCATGGAGGTGATGAGGTGGGAGTTGGGAGGGTGGCCCTGGTTCCCCTGTGTCCATGGCCAAAGCATGGGAGGGAGCAGGGAGTGGTGCCTAGGTCTGGCATACATTCCTGGGCTGGAAGAAGCATCAGGGTGTGGGGATGCCACATGGCTACTGTGCCTTGCCTTGTCCCCAGTCCATCGAGACGCTGCGGGTGGATGGCAGCGGGCGCCACTCCTTCCACGCTGTTTTGCGGAGCCATGCGGAGCCTCTGGGCCTGGCCGTGTTCGAGAGCCGGTTCTTCTGGACCGATGGCACAGAGCTGGTGTCAGCCACCTGGGCCTCTCCCCAGGAGCACGCAGTGCTGCTCAGTGCCTCTATCTCAGCTTTCACTGTGCTGCACGCACTGCAGCAGCCTCCCCGTGAGTACCCTGCAGGTGCTGCACTGCTGCAGGGCTGGCAGCATGGCAGCAACCCCTACCACATCTCTGGGTGCTAGGGAAGGCTCACTGGGTCCTGGAGCTCACCAAGTCCTGCCCAATGGTTTGCCTGGTCCTGTGATGAGGGGTTGTGAGGTTGGTACAGAGGGGACCCATAAAACTCTAGGAAAGCTGCCAAGGCCCATGGTGTTGGGTAGACCTGAGCCCTCTTAACTCGTGAGACATCGTTACCCTGCCTCCAGCCCTTATCCAGACCCGGGACAGTCTGTGGTTTTTGGGGATAAGGAGAGATATTGGGGTCATGACTGCCTGAGCTTTTAACATCCTCTTGCTCCCAGGGGACACTGCTGCATGTGCTCCGGGCCTGTGCAGTCACCTTTGCCTTCTGTCCCCTGTGCACCCTCGGGGCTACAAGTGTGCGTGTCCAGAGGGCCTCTTCCTCCTGCCCTCGGGGAAGTGTGCAGGTGAGCAGGGTCTGGCTCTCTGGGGTAGTATATATCTGTGTGGGAGTTGGAGGAGGGCCATAAGGGGCTGTGGGTTTGGTGGGATGAGGTTCCCAGCACGCACCAGAGCTGTGATGTTTCTGTCTTGGTTCATGCTGGTGACCCCGTCCAGTGTCCCTGGGGCTGTGCTCACACACTGTCCTTATGCCCTGCAGAGCTGTCCATTGCGTATGCATCAGGAAAGGCCATCTCCCTGATGCATGTAGGCCCTGGAGCACACACCAAACAGGTGCAGGAGTGGCAGGAGCCCCTCCACCTGCAAGATGTGGACTGGCAGAGGTCAGTGCTGTATGGGACAGATGACCGTGGGACTCTGCTGCGTGTCGTGGGCCACCCTGGCAGGAAAGAAGCCATTGTGACTGGGCTGCCAGGTGAGACCCTTTGGGGGGGATAGAGGGCAGACTCCCCTTTCTGATGCTCCCTGAGGCCTGAGGACCTCCTGGGTGCAGAGCACAGTGGTTTGGTGGTGCCCACAGTGAGGCCATGTCGAGGCAGTGGGCAGCTGTGCCCTGGGTTTAAGATCTAGGGGCACCCAGGCAGAGGCGCAGGTGGGGACAGCCTTGTAACTGCTTGCCTGCCTGCTCTTGCCAAGTGTGCTCTGCCCGTGTGGACATCCGCTCGGGGGACCTGTACTGGCTCGCATGTAACCGGAGGGACATCGGGGTGATCCAGGCCTCTGACATGTCCCCGCGCATCCTGCACCGTGCTCGCAGCAGCATCCAACACCTCTTCTTGGACTGGCGACGTCGTGCTCTGTACTGGCTGGCCCGTGGGCAGCCCCTGCAGCAGCTGAGCCTGGTGGGGGGTGCTCCATGGGATGCCTGGAATGAGACGTGGCCTGGAGACTTGCCTGCGGCCATGGATAGCAGAGCCTTCAGCGTGCTCTGGAGCTCAGCCCTGGGTGAGCCCTGGTGGTATCTCGAGCAGGTAGTGGAGGTGGTGGATGTAGGCAGGAGTGATCAGCCATGCCCTACATGCAGCAGGTCCCTGCCTGGGCAGTGGGATGCTCATGGGGCAGACTCTGTCCTGTGGCTGAGTCCCTGGCCTCTGCCATGAGGTCCCTGCCATAGCTGTGGGTTGTGGGGCACAGGGTGGGCCATGAAGGGTGCGGGCAGGCTCCAGGTCTTACTATGCCTCTGCCTCACAGGCCTGCAGGCGCTGAGTCTGACCAAGCAGCAAGCAGTCACCCTGGCACCCAGCTGGCCCCATGGCCTCGTGGCCGCCTTTGAGCCGTACCTGGTGTCAGCAAATGGGACAGCTCTGCTGCTGTGGGACCGGAGGACGCTGTCCCTCGTGCTGTCCATGCCGGCAGCAGGCGTGCAGGGAGTGGTGGCCTTCGTGGGCTCAGAACTGCAGGCTGGTAAGAGTGGCCGTGGCTTGGTGCCTGGCGCTGCTGCTGTACCTGATGGGGCTGGGTGGCCTGTGCTGCTCTGAGCTGGGCAGGGTGCCTGGCTATTGGTGGCTGGTCAATGAACGACTTTCGAGGGCAGAGTGTGGGGAGTGCTCTGCCTGCAGTGTGTGGGGAGGGCATGGCCCCAACAAATTCCAAATCCTCTGCCAGTGCCACCAAGCAAAGGGTCTGCTGTGCCACTCCCTCCACCTGTGACTGCCACTATGAGGACAACCACAAGCACCACTGCTGCTCAGCCTACCACCTCCACCTCGTCAGCACCGCCAAGCCAGACCACCACTACACTCACCACTACTCCTGCACCAACCAGCAAGGCTACCACATCACAAACCACCACCAGACAGTCCACATCAAAGAAGACCACCCCTGCAGCAACCACTACCCGGACCACACCGACCAAGCCTACAACTGTGCAGCCAACCACCAGCACCACCACCAGCACCGCCACCACTCGGTCTTTTACAACCAAGATCACTGCCCCACAGCCAACCACCACTACCCCACGCTCAAGCAGTTCTGCACGGGTAGTGACACCTACCCCACCCTTCCGGTCCAGCTCAGCACACGCCCTGACCCCAGTTCTCCATCTGTCCTGTTCTCGCACGCATGTGCTCTGCCGTGATGGCACTGGGTGCGTGGCCCAGGAGTACCTGTGTGATGGGGAGAAGGACTGTACAGATGGCTCTGATGAGGATGGGTGCACCCAGCTCTGCAACACCCCAGGTAGGAGCCATTCTTCTGTCCCCTGTGCAGCTGTGTCACCCTGTGCCAAGGCTTCTGGCTGCTTCCTGGTGGGGTTTTTGGGACATGGTCCTGGTAAAGTCTGTGTCCCGGGCTCTGATGCTTGTGATGTGACATACTGGTTCCTTCTGAGCTTGGCACTGGGTTCGAGGTGCTGTTGGAAAAGGACAGAGTTGGTCTCACTGCCCATAGTGACACAGATGTGGCTGAGTTGAGACTGCCACTATCGCCTTGCTCAGGACCTAGGCTTCTGGAGACGCACTGTCTAGGAGGGACTAAGCCCTGTCACTTGTGGGGCCTCTCTAGGTCACTGGAGGGCTAGCACAGGGTCTGGGCACCCTGGCTGCCTTCTGCAGGCAGTGCAAAGCCCCTTGTCTCCCCAGGGGCCTTCCACTGTGCGAGTGGAGCTGTGTGCGTCGGGGCAGGAGAGCGCTGCGACGGCGTGCCGCAGTGCCCCGACGGCTCGGATGAGACGGGCTGCTGGACCCCCACGCAGGAGTGTGCCCTGCGCTGCGACGCTGCCACCCGCTGCATCCCCAAAAGCTGGCTGTGTGATGGCCATGCTGACTGCCTGGACCACACCGATGAGCAGGGCTGTGGTGAGACCCTGGGGCTGGATGAGATGGGCTTCTGGGGTTGCTTGCCCCCCAGGTGGATGCACCAGGTTTCTTGTGGGTCCAGAAGCAGGCACAGCCCGGGGCAACCTGCTGAGAGGATGGGGACAGTGCTCCCGCTCAGCCCTGGCCTTTGCCCACAGTGCTGAAGGAGTGTGGTCCGGCTGAGTTTGCCTGTCGGAGTGGGCAGTGCGTGGCCCTGGCCCTGCACTGCGATGGTGACCATGACTGCCAGGATGGCTCGGATGAGGAGGGCTGTGCCGTGCCCCGGCCGCTGCTCTGCCGTGAGGGTGAGGTGACGTGTTCCCACAGCGGGGAGTGCTTGCCGGAAGCCTGGCGCTGTGATGGTGCTGCTGACTGCAGGGATGGCTCAGACGAGCAGGTGAGTGGAGCAGTGGGGACACAGCCTGTCCCCGCTCATGCCCAGGAGGGCTGGTAGCCTTTTTCACCCTCTGCCTTGCAGGGCTGTCCTTGGGAGGAAGGGCTGTGTGGGGACCAGCAGTGGAGCTGCTCCCGTGGCCATGAGTGCATCCCTGATGTCTGGCGCTGCGATGGTGAGACTGACTGCACAGACGGCAGTGACGAGGCTGGCTGTGAGTAACACTCTGATTTTATCCCCTCTGTCTCACCCAGGGGTGGCTGGTGGGTGCCCAGCACAGAGGGAGAAGGGTATGTGTCTGTGCTGAGGTGAAGGGCCCCGTATGCTGGCTGCCTATTCCCAATATCTGTGGTGGCTCCAGATCCTGAGTTGCTGTTCTCCCTGTAGGGGCCAGTGGCCTTTGGATTAATATAGCCTGAAGCCAGGCTACTGGCACAGCTCTGGATGTGGCTGCAATGAGCTCTGGGAGCAGCTAAATCTGCCGCAGATGAGCAAAAGGAGCTGGGGGAGGAGGCTCAGGGCAGCCTTCCCCACATGTCCCTGCAGGCCAGCCTGCTCCCTGCCAGAGTCACGAGTACCCCTGCGGGCTGGGGTCCTGCCTGAATGCATCCCTGGTGTGCAACGGCCGGCAGGACTGCGCGGATGGCTCAGACGAGGGGGGGAACTGCTCTGTGCCCTGCCAGCGGTCCTGCGCTCATCTCTGCTACCCCTCGCCCCAGGGCCCTGTGAGTGCCAGCAGCCCTGGGGCAGGGGCTTGCCATGCCATGATGCCCTGATCTGGCTGCAGAAGGGAGCCTCGTGTCCCCAGGGTGGGCAGCTGATGGTCCCTTTCCCCACAGTGGTGCTGGTGTGGCCCAGGCTATCGGCTTGCTGAGGATGGTCTGTCCTGCATGGACATAGACGAGTGCATGGAGTGGGGCAAGGGAGCCTGCAGCCAGACATGCCTCAATGCCCCAGGGTCCTACAGCTGTGGCTGTCTCCCTGGCTACCTGCTGGAGCCCGATGGCCATGTCTGCAAACTCACTGGTAAGTCCTGGGGTGGCCAAGCAGCACTGAGGATCCCTGGCCCTTCAAGGTACACCAGGGGCTGGTGGATACCTGTCCCCCTGTGTCTGCTACCCATGGGGAACCTTGTAGTCCTGCGAATGGCCCTGTCCCCTCTGCCATGTTGGCTCCCAGGCCCCACTCAGCTGTGAGCTGCTGTTTGCCGGCCCATGGCTGGTCAGAAAATCCATCTGCACTGTCTGAGAACATCCTTTGTGGTAGGGCTGAGTTCCAGCTCCAGTGCCTACGAGTGCTGTGTTCCTTGCCTGCATGTGCTGGGACTGTGGGAGCACTAGTGCTGAGCAGGGTCTGTGTGGCTCTGTGTTGCCCCAGGACCAGAGCCGAAGTTGCTGGTGGCCGTGCAGTCTGAGGTGTTGTCCTATGGCCTGCGGAGTGGGCATGAGGAGGTGGTGCTGGCCACTGACAAAGATCGTGTTGTCTTCTCACTCGACTATGACTTGGTGGAAAGGAAAGTCTTCTGGATGGACCTGGCCACAGAGAGCATCCGCTGGCAGGACCTCAACTCGGGAAAGAAAGGCACACTGGTGAAA
This sequence comes from Machaerirhynchus nigripectus, assembly GCA_013397975.1. Lineage (NCBI taxonomy): Eukaryota > Metazoa > Chordata > Aves > Passeriformes > Dicruridae > Machaerirhynchus > Machaerirhynchus nigripectus. The sequence continues at coordinate 617,548 of VZRQ01006121.1, read as the reverse complement.
GGTGGGCTGTGACAACATGGCGTTGTCAGGGCTGGCCTCTGTCCCTGTGCAGTCTCCAGGTTGCAGTGGCATGCCAAGCTGTGATCCCTTACGTGGAGGAGTGCTAGTGGGAGCAAGGTTGGGAGGAGCCAGGGTTCCTGGGATGGAGGGAACCTGGGCTGGGAGCACTGTGCCAAAGGGCCATGAAGCTGTCACCCCACACAGGTGATGCCTCTTGGATGCATTTCAGGTGTGAGATCAGACTGTATAGCAGTGGACTGGCTTGGGAGGAACCTGTACTGGACAGATGGGGCAGCAGGGCAGGTGCTGGCCACTCGCTTGGGGGCTGCCTGGCAAGGGATACCAGAGTACACTGTGGTGATGGATGGAGACCTGGACCAGCCCCACTCTCTGGTGCTCCAGCCTCTGTCAGGGTAAGTCTGGGACAAGGGGACATGGGGACCTCCTTGCCATCCCTGCCCTGCTCCAGTTTCCTCCATGGAGGCAGGTGAGAGGCTGGGGAAGAGGTGGGATGGCCTCGCCTTGGTGCTGTCAGGACTGTGTGACAGAAGAGCCCAGACATCTGCCCCTGCCCTTTATGGAGCTCTCAATATATCTGTGATGGGATGGGAAGCTCAAGGCTGCTTTTCTGGGCTGCCTTGGTGCTTTGATGATGCTGTGTCAGGTCTATAGGCCTGCACTTCTCTTCCCACTAGGCTGATGTACTGGTCGGAGGTGGGGAGCCATGCACGGCTGATGGAGGCCAGTATGGATGGGAGTCGGCGGCATGTGCTGCTGGCCCAGGGACTGGGCTGGCCCACAGCACTGGCCCTCGACCTCCCCACTCAGAGGATCTTCTGGCTGGATGAGAAGCTGGGCAGTGTTGGTTCTGCGCATCTGGATGGCAGCAGTGTGAAGGTGTGGTGGGGCACTGGTGACGGGGCCCTGATGGGGAACCGGGCTGGGCACTGATGGCCTCTCTTACAGGTTCTGAAGCTGCGCTGGGTCCGGAGCCCCTTTGCGGCAGCTGTGTGCGAGGGGCAGCTCTACTGGTCGGAGAGGAAGACATGGTCTGTGCAGCAGGTGGACAAGGCCAGCGGCAAGAACAGGACTGTCCTGCTCAAACAGCACGGGCAGCCCCATGGCCTCCAGGTACCTACCTGGGGAGCCCCGAACCGTGCTGTGCCAGCTCTGCTGATCTCCCATCCTGCACAGCCCTGTTGTCCTCTGCGTGCAGAGGCACTGGAAGCTGTACCCCCATCCCAGTGGTCCTTGGGCAGCGGTCTCCGTGGCCAGGTGTCTCTGGTCCTCTTGGAGCATCTCTGCCTCACCATCCTGCCCCGAGCTGGGCTGTGTGTTGGTCTTGGGAGCATGGTGTGGTGTCAGTGGTGCTCAGCTCTGCCGGCAGGTGCTGACGGAGCTGAGGCTGAGCCTGCTGTCCTGCAGGTGATGCACCCAGCCCTGCGCCCCACAGCCCCCAACCCGTGTGAGACACGTGGCTGCACCCACCTGTGCCTGCTGAGCGCCAGGCACACTGGGCAGTGCCGCTGCCCTACCAGGCTGATGCTGGCCGCCAACGAGACCACCTGCCTGCCCGTCCGTGATTCGGCCTTTGCCCTCCTGGTGTCACCGGCAGCTGTGGCACAGGTACCGTCCTCTGGAGCCAGCCCCGTGGGCTGCTGTTCTCACCGCTGTCAGGGAAGAGGGGTCCCCATCTTAGTGCTGCCTCCTTCCTCCAGGTCTACCTGAAGGACCTGCCTGCAACAGCTGGATCCCAAGGGCTTCCCCCACACCGGGCCCTGCCCTTGGCCAAGGTGAGCCGCCTGACAGCCGTTGACTATGCAGTGAAAGACAAGAGTTTGTACTTTGCAGAGGTGGGAGGCAATTCCATCGGACTGCTGCGCCTGAAGGACTGGGGACGGCTGTCCTGGAAGAAGGCAGTAGCTGTGGAGGGCACAGTGACATCCCTGGCCTTGGACTGGCTGAGTGGGAACCTTTACTGGATCGGGGGGCAGCCGCCCAGCATCCATGTGGCAGCTCCCAGGGGGCGGTGGGCCCTGGCACTACTCAGTGAGGGGCTGCAGGGTGCTGCCTGGCTGGCACTGTGCCCTCGTGCTTCCACCATGTGCTTTGTCACAGCAGCTGGCAGCCATAGGCATGGTGCTGTGGTGGAGTGTGCAGCCATGGATGGCACTGGCCGCAGAGCGGTCTGGAGGAGAGCCCGGGCTCCCACTGGCCTTACCTTTGGGGGTGCTGGCACCAGGCTGTACTGGGCAGACCATGGTGAGTGAGGGCTGAGCCGGGGCAATGCTGGGGGTAGCAGTGGAGCAGGCACTAGGTCTGCAAAGCACAGCCTGGCACAGCCCTGAGGGGCAGCCCGGAGCCCTCTCTGTGTCCACACTGAAACCTCTCCATCTGTGCCCTGCAGAGAGAGGTACCATCAGCAGTGTTGAGCTGGATGGATCCCGCTTCCGGGTGGTACGGGAAGGGCTGCATGGTCTCTCACTCTTTGCCATAGGCGAAGGCTTTCTGCTCTGGAGCATGACGTCAACCAATGGTAGGTCTGCTCACTGTGCTTTGTCCAGCTCCTCCTACTGCACTAGGACACAGGGTTCTGCCAGTCCTTCTGGGGTGCAGAAGGGCAAGCTAGGGGACCCCCACCTCCCATCTCAGGCACCCTTGTGGGAGGAGGTGGAGCAGTGCTGACCCCATGCGTCTCCAGGCTCCAGCAAGATCTGGCACAGCCGGCTGGAGCAGGCTGAGAACTGGTGGTTCCCAATGGAGCAGGAGTTGGTAGCCATGAGGATTTACAGCCAGTTCTCACAGGAAGGTGGGTCTGGGACTGCCCCAGCCCAGGACATCTGTGGGGTTCAGTTGTGCCTTGTGGTGGCCGTGCTAACCAGTGCTGTTTTGGCAGGCACCAATGGCTGTGCAAAGAGCAATGGGGGCTGTGCCCAGCTCTGCCTGCCCAACCCCGCAGGGCGGCAGTGCCGCTGCTCTCCCGGGTACCACCTGGTGCATGGGACAGCATGTGCGCTGGCACCGCCTTGCCCGGCCCCGCTCCAGGCCTGCCCCGACCTCCAGAGCTGCATTTCCAGAGAGCAGGTCTGTGACGGGCGCCCCAACTGTGCTGACGGCTCCGATGAGTCTGACTGTGAGTGCCTGCCCACAGCCAGGGTGTGCTGGGGTCCTGGGCACAGGGCAGCCTGCCCAGTCTCCCCCAGTTTGGGAATGGGGTCTTACCTGTGTCTCTGCTAATCTATGCACATCCTTCCAGGCGCCTCAGTGAAGGTGGGGACGCAGGTCCCTGCAGTGGCACCATCAGGAATGTCCCATGCAGAAGAGCAGAAACCAGCCTCATCCATAGCTGCACCCCAGCCTCAGCAGCCCAGCCCCAGCCTGTCGGCAGCCCCCGGCCCCCAGGAGCAAGGAGAGCCCTTTGTGGTACCCCCCAGCACAGAGGAGGTGCTGGGGGCCGTGCCCTGCAGCAGCGAGACGTGCAACCTGCGCGGGGACTGCGCCATCGAGGCTGGCCGAGTGACGTGCCACTGCGCCCTGGGCTATCGCGGCGACTACTGCGAGGAGGCCGAGGTGCAGCCCCTTGCAGGACCCATTGCCCTGGGGGTGGCCGTGCTCCTGCTGCTCGCTGCTGCTGCTGTGGGGGCCCTGGCCTACATGCGGAGGCGGGACAGGCGGAGGAGGTGAGCTCTGGGCTGGGCCAGGGAAAACTGGGAATAGAGGGGGACAGGGTCTCCTTGCCCAGGGACAGTGTGGAGTCCTGATGCACTCCTGGGCTATATGGAACGCTCCAGTCACCCCAGCAGGCTATTACCAGGGGTTGTGGCGGGACTTCGGGATCTGCCCCATCTCTAGGAGATGGCCATGCCATTCTTGATGTATATTTTTCCCTCTCCAGGACCTCAAGCACTGCTTCCACTCGGGTGCTGACCTTGTACCACCGTGAAAGTGACCCTGAGGAAAAGGATGAGGAGGAGGAGGAAGAGCTTCCCCCCAAGAGTGATACATTTGTGAATGAAGCTTATGAAGGGAAAGAGGTGAGTAGCATCTGGAGCAGACCCTGCTAGGGACCCCTCTGCCACCTTGCAGTGCCCCAGGGCCCAGTGCTGGCATGGTGCCCACTCCTGAGGCAAGCCCTGCCCTCCTGCTGAAGGAGAGGGGCAAGACCTGGGGTGCCTAGAGTCTGACAGGGCTGTCCAGACCACTCTGCCTGTGCCTGGAACCCCTGTGCTAAGGTGTGGGGTGGGCTTAGAGAGACTGGGTCAGACTCGCCCCTGATACACCCATCTGTGATTTCTGCAGGAGCTGCCAGCCCTGTTGAGGAAAGGACCATCTCACATCAACACCGTATTTTCATAAAGGAACGTTGTGCAGCATCTCTTGTGCCACTGTGGTTTGTGTGCAGCCTGGGGAGGGGAGGTTGGTTTGCTCTTTCTAGATGTCTAAGACCTAGGGAACATGAGAATCCAGACAAAAAACGTTTGGGAGGTTTATCAGGAAGTCTCCAATCCCAACACACTCTCTGAGACTGTCCCTTGAGCTACCGTCCCTTTGCAGCAAGGCTTAGCTTGCTGACCAGGGTGCTTTGGGCTCGCCTGGTATAAGAATCTGGCCAAATAACTCTGCAAGGAAGCTGGCTTGGCTCTTACGTTGTTATGCAGGGGGCTGAGAAGGATTTTATAGCACAGTTCTGACCTCTTGAGTGTCCCTTACAAACCAGTGAGACCAGTTTTACCACCTCACACCGAGCTAATTTTGAAAGAGGAAATAGATGCTATGTTTTTCTCTGTGATCTTCCTCTCCCCCCTCACACCCCTGTCCCCTCCACCCTGAAGTGGCTGTGCTCAAGGAAGGACAAATCTCTTCTAGAGCTGCTTCTGACCACGGGAGAAAAGTCCTTTGGGAAAGTGCTATAAAAGCTAGCTATGCCCTTTTACAGACCTTTCCTCCCTGCTTCAGGCACAGCACAGGGAAGTTGCGTGAGCCGTGCCCACTGGCTCTCAGCCCAACCTGCCTGGCAGAAAGCCCATAACCATCCCACAGCACAAACCCACTGCTCTGCATTTATTTTGCTGTTTGCACAGTCCTGAGCTGAGCAGAGACATGAGGCAGGTGCTTCTCTCCCCTATTGCTAGCTCTGAAGGTTACACACTTCTGACCTGTATGTTGCTTACACGGGAACACCGAACCTCCCTCTGCCCAAGCTGCTGTGCTTGGTACAGGAAGATGAGGTAAAAGCGGCATGGAGGGACTGGAGCCACCCCTCATCCTCAATCCAGCATGGCTTTGGCACAGTTGTAGACCCTGGAGAACAGCAGGCTTTTGAGGAAGTTGCAAATATTCAAATCAGGTCCTTGGTCTTGTTTTCAGCCTGCTCAGAGGCGCACCAGGAGAAGAGTATGGCTTGTAGGGGCAGGAGCCAGCACTGCTCTTGATGCCAGGGAGTCTTGATGCTGTCCCAGTGCTGGGGCTACAAGTCAGAGTCACAAGGTGGGCTGCTCCTCCAGTGCTGTCCATCTCGTTCATCCTCCAGCACATCCCAGGGATTGCTGTAAGCTCTACTGGAGGACGACCCAGCCTCTGTCACAGGGTTGGGCGGCAATTTGGGGGCCCCGCGCTCCTTGCAGCAGTGATGGAAGCTGAGGGCAAGGGCCAGCCCCCCCAAGATCTCCAGACAGCTTCCCAAGTAGCTCAGTACCAAGCTGTAGCCTACGCTCAGCGTGCTGCCAGGCACTGCAGGCAGTGCCCACAACTCCTGGGTGTACCAGGAGCTGGGCACGAGGCTCATCAGCCCAGAGAGGAGCAGCACCAGCCCTGCCACGCCGGCCACCGGGTGCCGGGGCTCCGGCTGCCAGCAGCGAACACCCAGGGCAGCCACCACCAAGCCCACCAGGGTGAGCACCAGCGAGGAGGGCATCAGCCCTTGGGCCACGCGCACGGGCACCTGCTCAAAGTAGCCCAGCTCGTCAGCCTGCCCGCAGAGGCGGTCATGGGTGCTCTGCTGCTCCCTGCATATGTCCCAGATGCCCTGCTCCCAGACGACGTCCATGGGCTGGTCAGGTACGCGGCTCACCTGCCTCCAGTTGGGTGCCAGCGTGCCCGTGAGTGTCAGCAGGAGCCCGCAGGGGCACAGCACCAGCCCCACGATCATCGCCGTCGGCGTCCGCATGCTGGGGAGGTGGGTGAAGCGGGCTCCAGAGGGCTCCCGCTTGCCCGAGGTCCGCGGGAGCTCCGGGGCTCGCTGGACAGGAGCTGTGGCACCGGTGCAGGCAGGGCGGGGCTCCCGCGGCGGTCCCGGACCCCTCACGGCGGCCCCGGAGCCCCTCAGGCGGGCAGCCCGCGGAGCCGGCCCGGCCCTGCCCGGACCGCGGGGAGGTGCGGGCAGGAGGCGGTGCCGGCA
>VZRQ01006121.1:587209-610859 GCA_013397975.1 Machaerirhynchus nigripectus | reverse complement strand
GAGCCCGGCCTGGGCAGGGCTGGCCGGCACCTGCCGCGGGCACAGCGCCTTCCAGGGCCGCGGGAGCCCGCGGGGAGCGCCGGAGCTCCGGCCCCCGCTGTCCCCTCGCAGCTGGCGGGATGGGGCCCGTGCCCGAGCTGCTGGGGCGGCCCAGGACCCTGCTACAGCTCCCTTCATTAACTGCATTCGAGCTTATTTTGCTGTCAAATTAATTAACTAAATAATGAAAATAATTCAAATTAAATGCTGTCAGATGTCACAGTTGGTACCTGGCCCAAGACACCTCCCCATCTCCCTGTCCTTCAGGGCCGGCTCCTGAGCTTGGCCCTGCTCCTCCCCTCCCAGGCTGCCCTCAGAAGGCACCCGCAGACGCAGCAGCCTGGCTCTCGGCGGGAAGAGTCCCTGGGATGTCCACTGAGACAGGTATGGGAAATCACCACATTTGAGAACCCCGATGTGAGGTTTTGAGCCCCAAAAAAGCACTCCTCTTGGGCTTCACCAAATTTCCCTGAATTTCTGCCAGCCACACTGAGCCCAGGAGAGGGCAGCATCCCCTGTGGATCAATTTGGGATGAACAACGCCAGCTGAACAGGAAGGCTGGCTACCTGTGTGACCCAGGGCGTCTTCGCACTGCTGGTTCCGTGGCCTTGGCCGTCTGGAGGGCTGGGTGGGTCTGTGATGGACCAGCTGCTCGCGGCTCCCTTCCCCACTCCTCTGTCCCACATCTACTCCCCGAAGCCCTGAAGCCCTTCAATTCTGTGGGTGCCAGATCGTTGTGGGGATGGATTGTGAAGCTATTGAACGCTGGATCTTAGTCCAGCTGGAAAGCAGGGGTGGGTTGGACTCAGCCGCAGGCTCATGTCCCCAGCCACATCTGCAGAGCAGCCAGATGAGCATAGCTCCAGAACAGGAACACCTGGCTTTGTTGTATGCAGCCAGTAGCTTGCTAAAACTTGGCACTCCTCATCTCGGAAACTAAACTAGGGGTTGCTGATTCCTTTCCTGTCCAATTAACTTTTGTAACTTTTACCCCACTCCAGCCACTGACTCTGTGCCAACACACTCACTACTGCTCTGGGAGCCGTGGGTCCAACCAACACACCAGATGCTTCCGACCTGATGTGTTGCCTGAGTCTGCCTTCTGCCATGGGATCCCCTCACAGGAACAGGTGCTGCAAGCCTGAAACCTTATGGTCCTGAGTCTCTTGTGAGGCTGTATCTGGACACCTTTCCATCTGGACACCAAGTGGAGATTGGCTGTGAGATGTAGTACTCCTGAGGGAGACTGGGGCAGAGGGAAAGGGCTAGTAGCAAGCTGCGTGGCACAGTGCCATCGATAGGGCCTGTCAGTGCCATTTGCCTCTTCCCAGCTCAGGAGGCTTTTACTAAGATGCCAAATCACAGCTTGGTGGCAGTGCTGTCAGGTATAGCAGTTGTCACCCATGGACCAGCCAAGCCAAGCTGTGAGCAGGTGATAGCAAGCCCTGAGTCATGCATGGCTGGCCAGAGGTTTTCTCCCCATCCCAGTTGTGTGGGTGGGGCATGTGCCAACCCTGATGGAAAGGAAGAAATTCTGCATTTTGTTGGATTTGCCCAAATGTTACCCAGAAAAGCTAAGAAACCTAGAGGGTAATGCCCACCCTGGGCTTTGCAGTGCCTGCCCTAGGATCCTTCTCTTTGCAGCACCCTCCTTTTTCTCTCATCTGTTCCTCCAGCATTGCTGTGCCCCTCTTGCCCTTGCTTACACAGGCTTGGGTCTGGGAGGTGGCCATTCCTTGGATCTGCAGCTCCAGTAGAAGCTTGGTGCCACGAGTATCACAATTATGCACTGGGGCAGGTTTAAAAACCTGGACCTTTCCAATTTAATAAAAATGCCCAGGAGGATGCATCTGCCCTTTGGGCTGGTGCCCAGGCTCCTGGCTGTGGGACAATGATAAGCAGATTAGGTGATGTGGCCCTGATGCTGGATGACCTGCCCTGAGTAAGCTTGGGGAAGGAAATGGGATTAACAGAGCTGTTTCCCGTTGCCTCAAAGTTATAGATTGTTCACTTCTTCCCTTTCACTTTCTAATGAGGTGGTATGAAAAGCAATTCAAAGCAGTGCCTGGCCCTTTCCAAGCTCTGGGGAAGCATTTAAAGCCATCTGGCCTAAGAGATAAAATGGTCTGGCTGAAACTGCCTTCCTTCCCACATTGCCCTAGCTACTGAGTGGGGAAAGCCACCTTACTTGGTGTTTCCTACTTCTACAGAGCTGTGACTTAATTTTTCCTACATTGTTATAGTCATCTATTTAAGAATGTGATGGCAACTTTATCCAGGCTTGGTCGAGTTGGCTTGTATTTTATTACTATTTTTTAACACCGTGTTGTAAACTGGAGGAGTAGCAGAAGGCCTTGAGCTAATTGGATCTGGAAAAGATCCAGGGCAGGATAGTCAGAATTTGAGACTGATTCCAAGGAAGAAATTAAAAAAAAAAAAGAAAATAAAAGATCCATGTTAAGCTGTTTAGTGTTGCGTTGCTTCCTCCAGCCTGAGACCCCTGCATCACTGAAGGCTGGGAATGAATTTGGGGCAATATTCCTGTGTTCAACATGTTCCCTGCCTCTCTAGCTCTCTGCTTCCAGCCGCTGCTGGTGATGGCACCCTAGACTGGGCAAGTACTAGTGTCTCTTAGGTGAGTGTGTAGTCAGTGATGTGGATAAGACCAGTAGCTTTTGGGTTACCCCATTATCACACCAACTGAGCAGAGTTTGCCTGATGCCAGCAAAGGCCACAGAACACGTGCACACGACAATCTCCACAGCTTCCTATGTGATCCGCAGTCTGATCAGACTCCCAGGCCCAGCTGAGCTTTCAAAATGTGGCTCTGGAGAGAAGAGCTTCCCTGCACAAACATGGCTCTGCCCCTACGTTGCCGGCTGAGATCACAGCACTGAGAGTTGGGGGCAGGGGGATCCTTTTCAAGGCTTTTTCATGGCTGTGGGAGCAGGATCCTCAGTAGCAGCAGGATCTCTCAGCATCCTGTTTGCCGTGTGGGGAACAGCTGGGGCCAGGGCTGTTTAGCAGGGGCCTGCAGCTGGTAATTCCTGTTTACATCTCACTGACCCTGGGGTTTCGCCTGTGTCTCATATGGCAAGATCCCCCCATACCACCACAATGGCTGCATGTCCTGCAAGTTTTACTGTCCCTGATCCTTTCTCAGGTTCACAGTGGGCTCGGCCCATGCTGGACACCAAGCCACAAGGCTGCCAGGTCTCTGGACATGGCAAATGGCAGCACATGTGCTGTGCCACCCTGGGTTGCCCTATGACTGGCAGGTAGCCAGCAGGCACAACACTTGACCCTGGCTGTGTATCATTCATCCTCTCTCTCACCTGAGCAGAACTTGCTTTGCAGAGTGCGGAAGTCCCCGATGCCTTGCCTGATGTAGGAGATGGGAACTGGCTGGGAACAGTGCCAGTGCAGGCAGCACCTGCATTTAGGGGGTGCAATTTCCTCTGGTCTAGGCACTTAACTAGCTCCACTATGCATCTGTGTTTACCTTTCAGCTGAAACCCTAAATCCCTGCAGGCTGGGAGCAAAGCATGATGGCTCAAACACCCCATGCTAGGCTTTTTAGCATTAGACCTGGTTGTCTAAGCCTCTCCTCAGTCTCCATCCTAAAGGAAAACTTCCTTAGCCAGGTGTCCAGGTTGAAAGATTTTGTTCTGGCCATTCCATTTTGCTGCTTTTTCTTCTAGCATTTCAGGTGGAACAATTTCTAAGACTGCAAACTGAGGGTTCTCCTTGCTCTCAAGCCATGGCTCCCACAGTAAGTGAGTGCAACTGGGACACGCTCTGCAGTGTGCACACAGCTGCAATTGCAATGGGCTTCTCCCAGCCCAGCTCCCTGCTTCCTCCCTGGACACACACACTGCTGTCTTTGTGCCCCCCAGGAGGACAAGGATGGGCCCCAGGCAGGACAGGGTCTGTGATCCCCCTGGCTGGCTGAATGCGGAAGAGGGATCTGTGCGTCCTCCCCAGAGCACAGAGAGCAGCAGTCAGCACCCAGCAGGCAGCTCCACGCCCCAGCTATCCAGCCTTTGTGGCAGCACTTCCACAAGCAGATTGATTAGCCTTCCACTTGCCCATTGACCTGCCCCTGCCTCCAGGCTGACCATGGTGGTAACAGCAGCCATGAGGATGCACTCTAGAGGGGTTATTAGAGAGCAGGGATGTGTTGGGCAATAAAGGGCTTGCAAGCACCTGTACTGACAGGTCTCACTCCATGGCTGTGACCCAGCAGTGGCTTAACATACCCAGGCCTGTGACCACTGGAGTTTTTGCTGTTCCCAAAGTTAGTGTGAGGGAGATGAAATTTGGGGTCAGCATCTTGTAATGCCTGCAGGGAACAGTAAATCCATCAGTGAGCACCAAGACTGTTCCCACTCTCCTTCTGCAGCCCAGCTGTGACTCTGAACACTATTCAGACTGGATCCTGGGAATGAGTTGTTGAAAGCCTTATTAGATGCCCCCCAGGTATTCACTCATCCATTAAACTCCCTCACTTTCTAAACTGCTGCACTTGGACCTGCCAGATTGCCCAGTGCTGCTTTCAGCTCAGAGAATTGTGCAAAAAGCATTTTTCCAGCTATATCTCTTTTTGTCTGACTCAGTCCTGAAATGGTTGAGAGTAGTTTGAACATGAAGCTCTTATGCTGGGTTTTGGTGGTGCAGCCATTTTCAGACAGGAATAAGAGAGCAGTTAAAGCTGTGTCTGGCTGTGGAAACTGCACGTTTGTCCAGTTCCTGGGCCACAGATCTTGCAAGCTAAAGGGCAAAGCTAATGCTCGTGGGTGCACAGCATGTTGCAACTGGCAAGGCAAAAGCAGTGCTCCATGATGGAAGTTCATCTCGTTATACTGTAAATGTGACTCATCTGCATGGACTTTGATCTCCCATTGGGCTGAAACGCCTGAAACCAAAGCGCAGATGGCTTATGAATGTGCCTCTACATATTTACTGGGAGTTTAGTCAGCTTTGCGGACCAAACCACTGGACATATGGCCAAGGCCACAGTAGAAAAGACCTGCTTAAACCTTTTCCATTGAGAAAGCCCTGGGTGGGAGACAGCTGTGCCCCCTGCCTGTTCTGGAGGCTGAGAAACTGTGAAACTTCTAATCTATGGGAATTTATTCTAATAGTTGTGGTTGGAAAGATAGCTGCATCTTGCTCCCCTGTTGTTTCATTGAGTTACAGAACGTTTTGTGTTGGAAGAAACCTTAAAGATCTTCTACTTTCAATCTCCCCCACCGTGGGCAGGGACCTTTTACACTGGACATGGTTGCCCAAAACCCCATCCAATCTAGCCTTCAACATTTTCAGGGATGAGGCATTCACAAATTCTCTGGGCAAAGTGCTCTAGTGACTCACCTCCCTCACAATGTAGAGTCACAGAATACCCTGAGCTGAAAGGCAACCACAAAGATTATCCAGTGCAGCTACTGCCCCTGCACAGGACAACCCCAAGAATCCCACCATGTCCCTGAGAGCATTGTCCATACACTTCTTGAACTCTGGCAGGGTTGGTGCTGTGACCCCTTCCCTGTAAAGAATTTCTTCCTAATATCTAATCTAAACCTACACTCTTCCAGTGTAAAGTCATTAACCCTTGTTCTACCACTATATTGGCTTGTAAAATGTTCCTCTCCGGCTCTCTTGTAGGTCCGTCTAGATACTGGATGCTGCTGTAAGGTCTCCCCAGAGTCTTCTCTTCTCCAGGCTGAGAAACCCCAGCTCTCTCAACCTGTCTTCATAAGAGAGATGCTCCAGCCCTCTGATAATCTTTGTGACCTTCCTCTGGACTCGCTCCAACAGGTCCATGTCCCTCTCATGCTGGAGGTCCCAGGGCTGGATGCAGCACTAAAGGTAGGGCCTCACCAAAGCAGAGTAGAGGCACAGGATCCCCTCCCTCACCCTGCTGCCCACACTTCTTTGGATGCAGCCCAGGACAAGTTGGCTTTCTGGGCTGCAAGGGCACATTGATGGGTCATGTTCAGCTTTTTGTCCACCAAAACCCCCAAGTCTTTCTCCTCAGGGCTGCTCTCAATCCATTCTCTGCCCAGCCTGTATTTGTGGTTGGAATTGCCCCAAACCAACTGCAGGATCTTGCACTAGCCTTGTTGAACATCCCAGGCCCGTCCAGACTGGCATCCCTGCCCTCCAGCATGGTGACCACACCACACAGCTTGTTGTCATCAGTGGACTTGCTGAGAATGCACCTGATCCCACTGTCCCTGTCCCTGCCAAGGATATGAAACAGCTCCAGTCCCAGTAGTGACCCCTGAACACTACTCATCACTTGTCTCCCCCTGGACATTGAACTGTTGGCCGCAGCTCTTTTCGTGCCACCATCCAGCCAATTCCTTCTCCACTGACTTGTCCATCTGCCAAATCCATGTCTCTCCAGTTTAGAGACAATGATGTCATGTGGGACAAGTCTTGCACAAGTCTGAGTAGACGATGTCAGTTACTCTTCCCTTAGTCACCAACACTGTCACCCTCTCATAGAAGGCCACCAGATTTGTCAGGCACAATTTGCCCTTACTGAAGCCATTGTTGACTGTCACCAATCACCTAATTATTTTCCATGTGCCTTAGCATAGTTTCCAGGAGGATCCGCTTCATGAGCTTGCTAGGCACCAAGGTGACACTGAGAGGCTTGTAGTTGCCTGTGTCTTTCTTATTTCTCTTCTTAAAAATGGTTCCACATTCCCAGTCAGTGGGTGCTTCACCAGACTGCCATGACTTCTCACATATGATGGGTAGAGGCTTAGCCACTTCTTCTGCCAGTTCCCTCTGGACCTACAGATGTATCTCATCAGGTCCCATGGACGTGTGCAACTTCAGGTTCCTGAGATGGTCTCAAACCGTTCCTCCTACGGCATGTAGTTCCTCATCCTCCAGTCCCTGCATTTGCCTTTTGCAAGTTGATTTGTGTGGCTGGAGCAGTTGGCAGTGAAGACTGAGGCAAAAATGTTACTGAGTACCTCAACTTTCTTTATGTCTTTGGTAATCAAGTCTCCCACTCTCCCTTTTATTACTGATGTACCTATACGAGCTCTTCTTGCTGCCCTTGATGCCCTGCTCAGGTTTAATTCTGTCAGGGTGGGCGATTCCTAACCTGATTCCTGGCTGCAATTGATTCGTATTCCTCCCAGGCTACCTGCCCTTGCTGCCACCCTCTGTATCCTCCCTACGGAGAGTTTGAGTTTGTCCAGGAGCTCCTCGTTCATTCATGTGTGCTTCCTGGCATTTTTGCCAGCCTTCCTCTTCATTGGGATGCATTGTTCTGGAGCTTGTAGGAGATGATCCTTGAATACTAGCCAGCTTTCTGCCCCTCTTCCCTTCAGGCCTCTACAAAGCAGATCCCTGAAGAGGCCCAAGTCTGTTGCGGCTGAGGTGTAGGACCCAATATTTGGCCTTGGCATACCTCAGCCCCTCAATCCAGAGCCTTCCTACCAGCAGATCCCACATCCCAGTCTCTCCTTGGGGTGGATTGATACAATTTCAAAGTGTTTTATACCTGACTTGAATTGAATTTCATCTGGATGATGTCAAATCCTGTCTTTGCCAGGTCTTTAAGGTCATCTGATGGATCTACTTTCTGGCATTCCTCTGGTCTTGTTTTCTTTAACATTATCCACAATATTTCTGAGACAGTGTACCGTGACTTCCAACCCACAGTATGGAAGCAGTGAATAGTATGAAAGCCAGGACCATTTTCCTGCTGTTCCTTTCTGTATATGTCTTTCTTGTCTGACAGTAAGCCATAAGTAGCTCTTGTCACCAGACCAAGGTGCTTTATTTGCTCTAATTTTACATCCATCTTTCATCTAGATGGTATTTCCCTTTCTGGCAAGAAGTCTGAATGGGATAACAAAAAGTCCTTTATGGAGGTCAAAATTTTCACATCTGCTGCTTACCCTTTATCTGCCAGATCTTTGAGAGAGAAAATTTAAATGGTTTGGTATAAAATAGTTCTTAAGAAATCACAGTTCTTTGCTTCTCAGTTCCCATATTAGCCCCTTGGTGCCTCTGAATTAATCCTTTGCACAGGTCAGTTTTCTAGACACTGAATTATGGATCTATAACTTGACTTCAAGCCTTTTAAGCAGGATGCTGTGCTCATTCTGTGCCATCTCCTTGGTTCCACTCCAGCAGTTCTTGGAGAGTGTGGCTTGGGAACTGGAGACAGCTCCTCCTCTGATAATGAGCGTTGCTGTAGCTCATACACATTTCACCTGGCTGAAAGTTCGTGAACCTCTTCTTTCACAATCCTGGCTCATTTCCTGACCCCTTTCTGTTCATCATTAAGGCTGAATGTCCGAGAAAGAGTTTGGTTGTAGGTGCCTAAGAGAGAGACTGCAGTCTCAGCTAGTTATCTTTTTATCTTGGCGGTTTGTGGAGGGTAATGGATCTCTTCAGTGAGATATTCACCTCTAGATTCAACTTTTATGTGGAAGCTAAATGCACAAAAGGCAGCAGAGCCATCAATTTCTTCTATGTGCTTTTCTCAAATGAATAACAGTGATGTTCTTACCCACCTCTTGGTCCCTCCTCTTCACTCTCCCAATGCTGCTTTTTATGTCCATCACTATCTTTCCAGCACATAAGCTGTCTCTTCACTGTAAGCCATCACTGGCAAGGCAAACACTGGGTACAGAGCTAACTGGTTCAGTCTAAGGCCACCTGCAAATGTTTGAGCTTTGCTAATTCTCAGGTCTTTCCTCTGCTCTGATTTTCCCCTCTCCCTCCCTTTGATAAGAAGCTGGTTGCAAGGAATTTCTACGGCAGCACTGGGATTTTAGGAAAAAAAATCTCCCCTAAGAGGAGAGGCAGCTCTGGGACAGCTCCTCAGAAGAGAGGGGCTTGTCACTCTTGGGGGTTGGGTAGTGTTGGTTAGACAAAACCACCTGGCTTGCACCAGCATTGGCAAGAGTCTTTCTCCAAGAGGAACACTGGACTAGAGACTGTGGAGGCTCTTCCATACAATGCTGCCATGGGTCTGCAAAAGAAAATATTCAGTACATACCAAAACGGGGTTATTCTACCACATCAGGAGCACATCTGCACTGCACTTGGACACAGCAGCCCTCTCCTTCTGCAAGGTGGCCCCATGTTACTCTAGGTACAATGGCAGTGCAGCGCATGGAGAGCTGACCTTGTGTTGCTCCCTCAGGCCTGTCACTGCATTTGGAATAGCCTTAGTGAAATGTCTGAACTTGCAAGCTTGTTGCTGAGCTTCCTGAGCACCGTAATTTGGGATTTAATAGTAGGGCTGGGAAGGCTTCCATCTTTTCCCATGGCCTGGACTGCCTGGATGCCCTGGGAGCTGGTGCCTGTTCCATTGTTTTACTGTCTTTGCTACTGCAGCAGTAATTAGGATAAGGTATAATTACAAAGTTTGCTCTGGGACATATGCAAGGCCACTGAGCTGCATTGCAAAGTCCTCTGTGTTTTCTGCTCCTTTTAGTTCTGTGACAAATGCAGACCCTTTGGTTTAAAGTGTAAAGTTAGTGGTGATGTAGGTATGAGCTGGCACTAAGTTCCATGCTCCCTTCTTCAACCTACAGACCCTTCATCTGTCCTCTCCAAAGTAACCTGTGGGTACCCAAGATGTCAAACATGCCAACTGTAGATGCAAACAAATTACTGTAGTTTGGGTGCTTGCTGGAGAAATCAGGGCCAAAAAATCTGGAGATGTGTCCTAGAGGTCAGCAGGAGATGAAAGAAAAGGTACTCCCATCTTTTGGAGACACACAGGATCATCCAGACAGCACCAGTGATACCTGGCACAGAGGACTCACTGGACATGTTTTTGGAGGGTGGGCAGAAGGTATCATACAAAGATGGCTCAGCTTGTCTCTTCTAGCCTTTCACACCAGTGTCTGCCTTTGGAGGATGGAGTAATGGGCTTGCTCCCAAGGCACACCCAAACCTGGCAGCAGAGAAGACCCATTTTTTTCCAGGAAGTTCACTGCAGACCTTGGAAAGTATGGCAGTTTACAGCTTGGTCCCTGAATAAGCTTGTGCGTGTTTTTGCTAACTACCACCAGTGCTCTCCCCTCAGCCCTCTGATTCACCCAGACCTACCTTGTTTTCACATACCAGCAATGCCTCAGGAGCTGGGCAGTTATCAGAAGACAATGAATCACCTAAAACATCCGCTAACTCATTCTGTAGCAGCTCGTCTTACTCACAGCACAAATTCCAGCTCTCAGCTGCTCTGAAAATTTTTTACCCATAACACATGCAGCCGCACCCGGTCACATTTTTACCATCTCAGTGAGGGACACAGGCCCACATAGCTAGTACACAAGGTCAGCAGCTGCAAACCTCACAGAGGGACCAAAGATTTCCCTTCCACTCAGGAAGACACTGGTACCCATCCCTGATGATTGTTTTTAGAAATTCTTTTTTTTTCAGTGGTAGATGTTCCCTTTGGTTCTGAGTTTTTCTGCTCCAACACCAGACAGAGAATTCCACTTGGTGGCTGCTGCCTCTAGCCCAATAATATGACAGCAGGCTTGTCTTAGCAGGGCTGACCTTTCAGAGAGATGTTCAACTTGATGTCAGCTACAGCTGCAAAGCCAAACAGGATCCAGTTCTGATCCTGCTTTTTTTCTACCTTGGCTGGATTGCCTCCTAGACTGCTCCATGAATCATTGTCCAGTGATAAAATACCAAGGGGGGCTGGGTTTGTCTGATGCTACTCTTGAGAAGTCAGATTTTATCTTAGTAAAAAGAGCCCCTGGGACTTGATGATCTTAAAGGTCTTTTTCAATCTAAACAATTCTATGGTTCTATGGCCTTTGTGCACCTTGGGTGTTCTTAGGTAGGAATGTTATTGCAGGCCCTGGATGAGGCACAACAGTACTATCAAATTGTTCTGTTCCAAGAAACAGGAAGATTTCATCATCTTGGGTTTGTGGTATAAACATTTAGGAATCCTCTGTGGATTTCAGGGGGAAGATCTGTTCAGTATTGCTATACCTTCTTGTACCTCTACATTCCCTTGGACTGTATCCTTAGCCATCACATGCTCTGTGTCAGAAAGCCTGTAAGGTGTTAGAGACCTCAGGTCTCAAGTGGCTTTGTTGTAGGTGGACTACAACATTCAACCAGTTCACTCTGTCACCTCATGTGGGGTACTGTCCCTCCCCTTGTGGATGTCTGGCAGCATCAACTGGCTCAGCACAGTCCTGTGGCCTAAGTGTGTCCTCCTGCGAGGGGTTATTGCTTCGCTCCCTCACAGAATGGCTGGGGTTGGAAGGGACCTCTGGAGGTCATCTAGTCCAGCTGCCCTTGTCAAGCACAGCCACCTAGAGCAGGCTGTCCAGGGCAACATCCTGTCAGCTTTGGAATATCTTCAAGGATGGAGATTCCACAGACTCTCTGGACAATTGTGCCAGTTCTCAGTCACCTTATAACAAAGCTGCCTTCCAGATGGTCAGCCTCCATCTTGTATGAGAATTTAGATGGAGACTGTGCAGCTTCTCTGGGCAATCTGTGCCGGTGATCACTCACTCTCACATTAAAAAAGTGTTTGTTCCATCTGATGTTCAGATGGAACCTCCTCAGTTTGTTCCCATTGCCTCTAGTTGTCACTGGGCACCACTGAAAGGAGCTTGGCTTCACCTTCTTTGCCCCCTCCCTTCAGGTATTTATATACATGAATAAGATCCCTTCTGAGTCTTCCCGTCTCTAGTCTAAACAACCCCATCTCTCACAGTCCTTCCTCACAGGGAAGATGTTTCAGTCCCTTCATCATCTTCATGCCCATGTCTCTCTTGTACTGTGGAGCCCAGAGCAGACACAGTACACGCAGAGGGGCCTCACCAGTGCTGAGCAGAGGGAAGGATTACCTCCCTCCGTCTGCTGGCAGCATTTCTCCCAGTGCAGCCCAGGACACTGTTAGCTTTTTCTGCAAGGGTGCACTGCTGGCTCATGTTCAACTTGGTGTCCCACCAGGTCCCTGGGGTCCTTTTCTGACAAGCTGCTTTCCAAACAGGTGGTCCACAGGGTATACTGATGCCTGGCATTGTTTCCTTCCAGGTGCATTTACTTTCCGCTTCTCTTTGTTGAACTTCATGAAGTCATTGAAGTTCATTTGCTGTCAGCCCACTTCCCCAGCCTGTCCCTATGAACGGCAGCCACTCCTCCCAGTTCCGTGTCATCAGTAAACTTGCAGAGGACACAGTCTGCCCCATCATCCATATCATCGATGAAGATATTGGACAGGATCGGATCCAGTCTTGACACTGGGGTACACCACTAGTCAATGGCATCCAACAAGACTTCCTACCCTCGACTGACACCTTCTGGGTCAGGCCATTCATCCCATTTTCAATCCACCTCACCCTCCGGAGTTAGGAAAGCTGAAGCCCAACTGGAATTGAATTTGGACAGGAATGTTCAGACAATGTTCCTGTATTCCCCCCAGGTTTCCACCCTCTGTGGGCTCCCTTTCTGTATCTGGGTTTGGCCCAGGAGCTCCTTATTCATCCACATAGGCCTCCTGGCAATTCTACCTGGCTATACATTTGTTGGAATGGAGGTCTCATGAACTTGGAATATTAACCAGACTTTTTGCCTACCCTTCCCCTCACCTCCCCACCTCTTCCGTCCAGGGCCTTATCTCATGGGACTCATGCAAGCAGATCTTGGAAGAGGCCAAAGTCTGCTCTCCTGAAGCTTGCTTCTCACCCTCCTCCCTCCCCTTGGGATCCTCAGTGCCACCACCTCATGGTCACTGAAGTTAAGGCTGCTTTTGAAATTCACTTCCCTCCTTGTTGATGAGTATGAGGTTCAGCACAGCAACTCCCCTTGTTGGCTCCTTTGTCACTTGGAAGAGGAATTTACGATAGGTGCATTCTGTGAACCTCCTGGATTGCTCATATCCTGCTGTGTTGTCCCTCCAGCATATATCAGGGTGGTTGAAGTCCCCCATAAGGGACTTCATGTTCATGTGAACATGACACTGCCGTTCTGTAGAGGGCCTCATCCACTTGTTCCTCCTGGTCCTCCTCGGTGGCCCCTAGCAGACACCCACTGTGATAACATCACCTTTGGCTCTTCTTCCTATAGTCCTAGCCCATAAGGCTGGCTCCTTGTGCATCCCCAGGCACAGCTCCATGCATTCCAGCTGCTCACACACATGAAGAGCAACTCCCCCTCCTCATCTGCCCATTCTGTCCTTCCCAAAAGCCTGTATCCCTCTGTTGCCACACCCTAGTCATGGGATTTATCCTACCACAAGACTGCAGCCCTGCAGCTGCACATAGATCTCTGATAGCCCATACGGTATCCATTAGTGTACAGACATGTTGGAGAGGTCCTGGTGAGGCTTTGGGCGATTTCTCCACAGTGGTGCCACAGTTCCTTGCTTAAGCCCAATTGGTGCTTTTGTGATCCCCTCTCGTCATACCACCCTTTGCTCAGCCATCCCATATGTGCCACTCCCTCACAGGGCTGCTGACTACTTTCTCTCATTCCTAGTTCAGACGGTGGCTTTGAGCACACAGAAGCTCTGACGTTTCCTTGCAGCCGTGCCCATGCTCATGGGTGTGTCAGCCAGCACTCGGTGTGTCCATTAGCTAATTGAGCTAATTGAGTTTCGCTGTTTTCTCAAACTGCACTGAAGACAGTTTGCATTCCATTGTCTCCGTTCTCCTGTGAGGAACTACTGACTGCAATCTTTTAGAAGCAGCAGACTTCCAAAAAGTAGATAGCTCCCTGTCTTGCATCTTCCTGCAGCTGTGAGAGCACAAACTGGGCACAAGAAGGTTCGTCCTCAGCCCAGGCACTTTGCTGATGTGTTTCTAGGTCTGGCCCAGTCCTGTTGAAAGTTAAGTGGTTGATGACTGCATTAATCTCACCTGCTGCAGGTGAGATGGTTTGCTCTCAGAGCAAACTCTGGTCAAAGGTTGATACGCATGCCTTAGTCACTTCCCAGATGACTTGGAGAGATCTCATTTTGAAAATGTCTTAGGAGGCATGGCTGCCAAATCTCTGGCAAATACAGTTTAGCTCTGAAATCAACTGATTTTCCCCTAAAAAAGTCCCCTTTGGGGATTTCCCAAAGGTACAGCCTAGGGGGAGATGTTCTCTGCACATGCTCCCTGACAGCCAGGCCAAGTGCTCCACCTGCTCTTCTCTCAGTAACCACACTCAGGATGTGTCAGCACAGATGCTAGTTCTGCTAAGTGAAGATGTTTCTGCATGGAAACCTGACTCTGAATGTATCCCTAGGAAGGGGAACAGTCTCTTTTGGAGGGAGAAGTGATCCTGGGGTTGATGCCAGGTTGATCCCTCTCCATTGGTAGCTCCAGACTCCAAATGACCTTCAAAAATTGCACCACCTTCATGTAAAACTGGGGCTGAGGTGGTTGTGTTCCTTTCAACCCTGTGCAGGCCTATGGCACCTCTCAGGCTTGTCTCTGCAGGGCTGTAGAGCTCACTTGCCCTGAGCTACTCTAGATATCCCCCTTGCAGCCAATGTCAAGAGATTCCTTTCTTTCAAATCGTGAGGGCTGCTGTCCCTGTTCCTCCATAGCATTCCTGCCCATACACTTTCCAGCCCATGTGAGCATGTGTGCCTACAGCAGTGCTCCCCAGACCTTGGGTTTGGCCCTCCTCCTTTTTCCCCCCCTCACCTCAGTCAGGCCACTCTGTTTCGGAGGCCAGGTCTTGGGCCTTGCTCTCTGCCAGCCCTTTGTGCCGACACTGCCCACGGTGACTCCATCCATGCTAAGGAGAGGGACTGTTGCTGTGATTTGCTCTTAACTTTTCAAGAAAGACATTCCTGCCTTTCTTTACAGTGGCCCAGGAGGCAAATTACTTTGGTGCATCACGCGCTTGCAGAGAAAAGCCAAACAATGCGGTACCGCCAGGGGTTTTACCAACTCAAACCGCTCTACCCTCTTCTCCCTGGCCTCACCCTCCCTTTCCCAATGGCACAGGATATGCAAGGTTGTAGCTTGTGCTTCACCAATGTCCTTCCAGCAGCCTTGGGTGACGTACTACTGGGGCTAGTTTGTCAGGTAAATGGGAATGGATGGTCTGGCAAGGAGTTGTGGGAGCTCTTCAGTACCAACACAGATCCCACTTACCTGGGACAGCGTGGTTTCGGTTGATGTTCTGCTTGTGGTGTGGAGGCAGACACAATTCCAGATCACCTGGAGCTGCCAGTTGCCCTCTGGCAAGACACCTGGAGATGTGGAGCTCAGCCTCTGGCTTTGGCCTTGGTGTTCCTAGGCTGAGTATGACAGCCTACAGGGCCAGAGCATTTCCTTGCTGGAGGGCAGTACTTTGCTATTTGCAGGTCTGGAGAGGCCCAGGGACCCAAGTAACACTGAAAAGCAGCAAAGCTGAGAGGTGTTTGCTGGCTCATGGAAGTTTCCAAAGCCTCTCCTGGGAATTACCTTCCTCTGCCTCTGCTGTTGCCTTGTGTTCACTCACGTCCTATCCTCACTTTCTGGCACACTGGTTTTGTTTCCCTTTTGTTTACTGGCTGTAGAGAAATCCTTGGGTATTACCAGCATCTCTTTCTGTTTGGACTAATTACAAGTGTTTTGCCTTATTTTTGTACTTTTCCTATCATCACGGGTACGCAGGGGCGTGGAGAAATCTCCCTGGCTTTCCAATCCTTGGAGTCACAGCTGGGGGCAGACCACTGGTCCCAGGGCTATTAGCATGCTATATAACCAACGGTCAGGGAAATTTCTTCCCCAGTGGTCTGTGGAGATGGGGACATGGTCACAGCACTCGGTGGGAATCCTATAGGTACACACAGCTCTGGTCCTCCCAGGCCTTCCTATATGGTCTTGCTGGGCCAACCCTCAGCGGGGAGGGATGGTGAGAGCCTGCACGTCCTTCTGCTGGTGCTCATCTTTTGAGGGAACTGTGTTAGGAGGCTTCCTGCCTTCTCTGAGTCATGTCAAAATCAGCCCCAAATATTCTCTTTGAAGCTCTTAGCGCAGCACTGAAGGGATCTTGCCTTCAAAGCAGTTGCTGGAAACAGGCAGGCTGCTTAAAAGGCACTTGAGCGCTCTCACATCATGTTCAGGCTGTATTAAAATTTTACCGTGCTGTTTCGCACCTCAGATGAATCACAGTTGCTCCTGAAAAGCATCGGGGGCTAGAGGGGGAGGGTGGGATGTGTGCAAGGAAGGGGCTTTTGAAAGGGACTATTAATGCACAGAGACGTTTTGGTGTCTGAGAAAGGCCCTGAATGGCAGCTCTGTGCTTTCTTTCTCTGTGCTCATTATCAGTGAAGGGTGTAGCTGCTGAAGAGCTGAACAGAGAGAGGGGAGGACATGGCTGCTGCTCAGGCGGGGATGAGCAGGGGAGAGGACGTGGGAACAGAGGGAGGTGGGTGCTGGCTGTCTCCCTGAGAGGCAGTTTCAGGTTACGAGTTCAATGCCTGCCTCCCTTTGGGAGGCTGCAATACGGCAAGTCGTTTCTTGATGTGCAAACAATTAAAAAGAGGGTGTGTGAGTGTGGAAGATGGAGAAAGCAAACACCTCCTCTGGGATCTGGCTGTCTCTGCAGCTGCTCACCTAAGGCACCTCTTGCAGAGGGAGTTTCACACAAGAAAAATGGCTGGGGGCATCAGGTTACTTTCAGGATGGAGTTCGAAAGCGTAAGAGATTTGCCTTGAACCTCAGGGTATAAAGGGTATTCCTCGCTCTTTTACATGGGCATAGAGTGGGTCTCTTGGGTCATACCAGGGTTTACAGTTGTCCTTTTGGTGTTCCCCGATGTTGCCCTGCAATACTGGAGAGAGGGCTGTGTGGGGAGGCGAGAGGACAGGGTGCCTTTATTCCTCTCCCAGCAGCATCCTTGGGCACAGGGAGCACATTTCCTGCAGTGACGGCCTGCCCTGGGGGAGCAATGGGGACTTTGTCATGGTCTCGTGAGTTCTGCAGACGCCTGCTGGGTCCCTCAGCCTTGTTTTCTGGAGGAGTGTTCCACTCCCCAAGGCAAAGAAGTACATGTCTTTGCCTCTTCCTCTTGCTTGAAAATTCCCTGACTCCCTGCACCATCCCAGCCTCGTTGCAAATAGGCTGCCCGAAGTTACTTGCCCTCCTGCAGACTCACATAGCCAGGCCTCCTGGGCAGGTGGAGAGTCCGGGAGTGGAGTCAGACACTGGCTGGTGGGGCGAAAAGCACCTCCTTCCAGCTCTCTGGAGGCTGAGGTGCTGGCAAGGAGTGAGCAGCTGGACTTGTGTGTTTCCATCCCAGCCCTCTGGAGATTTCATCACACAGGGCTGACAGCACTTGATGCCTGTGTGTGCCAGGTGCTGCCACAGAGTCTGCTTTCACTGGGCAGATCCATCACACGGCAGCTGGATCAAGGGTGGGAGAACCCCTGGTGCTGCACCTGACAGGGGAAGATGCTTTTCTCTTTCTGCTCACTACCTATTCACTCCAGAACCAGGAAGCAGAGGGGGCAACCTCTGTTATTTTTTTTCAATGCTAATTTTGCATTCTTCTTTGCCTGCCTCAGTAAGCCAAGCACCAAACCAAGGGCTCTATATATCCTCTGGGAGTAAAATTTCCCTCACAACAAGCCCTTATTTCTTTCTACTGAAGCTGAAATGTGCTGTCTCCCTTATCTAAAAGCAGCGAGGGGAAGAAGATGCACACAGGCCTAGTTCAG
This sequence comes from Machaerirhynchus nigripectus, assembly GCA_013397975.1. Taxonomy (NCBI): domain Eukaryota; kingdom Metazoa; phylum Chordata; class Aves; order Passeriformes; family Dicruridae; genus Machaerirhynchus; species Machaerirhynchus nigripectus. The sequence goes on along the minus strand of VZRQ01006121.1, from coordinate 593,154 downwards.
CCTGCTGCCACTCCCTCTGTCCTGGTTGATTTGCCACTGCCCCTCGTCATACTGACGCCTGTCACTCTGCTGACAGCATGAGAGACAAACACCAGTTTGCCTTGGCCAGAAAACTTGCCTTGCAAAGAAAAAAAGCCAGCTCAGGGCTTTTCACTTGGAGAGAAAGAGAGTGAGAAGAATAGACTTGAAAGCAAATTCCCATGTTTTTTTGCTTCGGGTGAGAGCTTTTCCCACGCTCCATTGGAAGGAGTGCAAGGAGAAAATGTTTCCCAGTGCCTGTAAACACCAGGAGCAATGAAAAAAGCCAGTCTATTGGAGAGAGGCAGAAATCAGCGGTGTGCACTCCTGCAGTGCCTCGTGCCTATGGGTCTGCTCCTTCCATGCCAATGGCTTTTCCAGGCCTAGCTAAGCTCTCTGGTTGTGGCAGGAGTGTCAGACCCTGGCATGCTCTGACATGAGGACAGGTGGTGTTTGCTGTCCCCCACAAAGCTGTTCCATGGTGCCAGAGGCTGCTGCTTCTTCTGTGAGAGTCCCAGCTACCGAACCAGGAAGAGGCTGGTGGGTTTGTTTCCCAAGCTGACACCTGGGGAGCTGCTTGACATTTTTTTGTGTTTGCCTGGCACTGGCCAAAGACCATTATCTTGCTCTGCAAGACTTTTGCTACTCTATCCAAGGAAGGCTGGGAAAGCAAGTGTGGTTTGCTCCATCTCCCAGGTCAGTTGCTTTGCCTGGCTCAAGCCCTGTCCTTCACCACCCTTCTTTCGTCTGATTACTGACTCCTGTCTTCAGAGTCACGAATTGACTGAAAATTGATCTGAAAAATCAATTAACATCTTGCCTTTTGCCTGTCACCAGCCCAGTCTTCAGGAGCAACATTTTCCAGAGCACGAAGTGCTTTGGGGCCTCCCCCCATCCCTTCCGAGTCCATGTGCTTTCCACAGAACGCCAGTTAGCATCCAGTCTCCAAGAGGGCTGTGCGAAACCCATCTATGCGTGGGAGAGCGTGCCCATGCAACTCGCACCCTGAGAACCGGTTCACCAGCTCTGCAAGCAGAGGCCTGCCTGGTGAGGGAGTCTGTGCCTCAGCTCTTGAGGAGCCATGTGTCTTCAAAACACCCCAAGAGACGAGAAATTTGAGGGCAGCTTTTGGAAATGAGGAACCAGCTGAGGCTGGAGATGCTCAGCAGGCATCCATGAGGATTTGGTTCAGCTTTTCAAGGAGACTCATGTCAGGGGAAGTTTGGAAGCTGATGCTCACTAAGCTGTTTAGTGATGTGGGCCCTGCTTCATCCCAAGGGGCTTGGGGGTGCTTGGAAATCTGTCCTGATAAATGCCCCAGCAGCCTGGTGAGCCTGCTGCTTTCTCCAGCTGGCCAAGTAAAGAGCATTTGTGGCAACAAAAGCTCTGCCCAGGGGTCCCAGTTTTAAACATAGCACTGGTGTCCGATTGCTGGTGCATCTCAGCATCTTCTCATCAACGAGAAGCGTCTCCTTTGCCCCCCTCCCCTTGCCTTTGGTCTTGCTCATAGAAAGCCGTGACTGTATCCTGCAAGCGCCCGTATCTGCTCCTGTGATCTCCCTTTGTTTGGCTGCCAGCTCTCTGCACCTGCGTGCATGCCTGCTCTCCCTCCCCGCTGCGGTTAGTCCTTCCCTCTCCCAGCCCATGGGCAGGAAAGCGGGTTTTAGCCGGGTCCAAGGGGTAAGGGAGTATTTGGCAATGGCAAGCATTCCCACTCCAATGGCAGCCCAGCCATAGGTGGGATGGCACACATGGGCAGCTTGGTTACTTGTGAATGAAACATGAGTTGCTCTGTGATTAACCCTCTGCCCTCTGGAGGGATCCTGCCAAGATCTGTCCCAATGGGAGCTGGAATCTCCATGTTTCCTTTGCTGATTGAGCCTGAATTGTACTAGCTAATCCCATCCCCAAATCCCCCAGCTGTCCAAAGCTTACTAAGAGCAACCACGCACGCGGGCTGGGAGTTTGTGCTCGTCTCCTGTTGAGACAGGGATTACTGCAACAAAGTGTGTTTAGTTTTGGAGTGGGGTTTTTCTGTTTGTTGGCTTTTTTTTCCCAGCGTGGGGGGGAGTTGTTTTCCCTTGGTAATCTGTAGCCGACTGCCATAATCACTATCTCCCACTCCACAGAGAATACGCATCATAAGAGAAAAGACACTGTCATCAAGTGATGACAAGTGATGTAAAATCAGGGTTAAATCAGACGCTGTGTGCTCCCATGGTCCACCCTCTGCCATGGTGACCACCCCCAGGCTTGTTCCTTTTCTCTTGCATCCATCACTGGGACAGACTAATTTGGAGGCAATGACCTGCCCTGCCCTTTTCCAAGGGGGTGCTCCGGGTTACCACCAGACTCTACATCAGCATCGCCAAGACCCTTCAACTGATGGCAAGAAGCAGATGAGGGCCTTGGCCAGCGTGGGTTCCAAGTATTCACCAGCTACACAGGGAAAGGAAACAAACTGGATGGACCCACTTGAGGGCATTCCCTGTCCAGGAAGAACCACAGCAGACTGACCACCCGCCCGGAGAAACCTCTCCTCTGGAGACCTTGCTTGAATGGAAAGAGGAGGTGCTCTGCTACAGTTTCATCTTTTAAAGAGACGCAGGGACTGAATCATTAAAATCTTACCTATGTCACGCTCATTTTCTTGAGCTTTTGTAGCCTCTTCTCCCACCCAAACTACCTCAAGAGAGGGCGGGGACTGGAACAGCTGTGGGAGCCCCTGGCCACAGCATACAAAGCCCACTTGTTATCAGCACTGTCATATGCCTCTCTGCCCCCTCCCCCTTCCCAGCTCCACCACAACCGCTGCATCCCAACAGCGCAAGCCGCGCATCCATCAAAAGGGCTATTATCCCATGATTTCTTAACAGTCACTGTTGCTCTTGGGTATGGAGAACCAAGCTCCCCCTTGACACAGTGCCCCGAGCAAAGAAATAGCGGTGCCTGTCGCCGGTTGGCATACTGATCTGCAGATTGTCACGGCAGCCGGGCTGGGATGGGGGCTGCTGCCTGCACATGGGCTTGTGTTAGCAATTTGGGTCCTCACTGCAGTCCTACAAGGTAGACAGATCCTACAGAGTTCATACTTTTGGCCTCCAGATGTTAGCAGTGAGGGTAACTCCCATGAAGAGTGGTTAAGAGACCACATCCTTCCTTCTTTATGGCTGATGCTTTTAATCTGCTCTTCCTGGACTGAAGGAGAAAAGGGGCACAGAAACAAAGCCACCAACCTCCGGAGCAGGCAAAGGGTCTGTAATGCTTGGACTACAGGGATATGCACATTGACGCAAGCACCTCATGACTGGCACCAGGTGCTGGAGGATGCCCCTTTGCTTTTTCACCCTGCAGGCCCCAAAGCACTGGCTGCTCCCGGCTCCATCACAGGTGCATTTTTCTTGCTGCATATAACCAGGCAAACTGGTGGCAGCACAGACAGTGCCACCCCACCTCCACACACAATATCTACCAGCTGTGACACCATGGGCAATGCTGGAGTCCTGGCAGGGATAGGCAGACACCCCAGCATTTTCAGGGACCATGGACGGGAGGAGACCTGTGCATCACAAGTGGAAACTCAAGTTTGCTCAACCACACAGTGCAAACCATAACTGATAAAAGGTATCACATTTTTTCCCTGTTGCTGGGTATTTTTAAGTCTCTTGGAGTAAAAAGCACTCTTGGCATCAGCAGTCTTGGTAACTGGGCAACTTTGCTGGTCATGAGTGATGCTGAACTCATCTCCAGAGAGCTTTGCTTCTTTAGTCTGCCTACAGAGACACTCACTGTGGGTTTATGCCTGTTTTTCTGCCTGTTCTCAAGGGGTTACTCTTTCAGATGACACTTAGAAAACGAGACTCAGTGATGGTCTCCCTTCTGCCAGTGAGGGATGGTGCTTGAAGTTCCAGTCATCCTAAAGTTTCCCTTTGTGCTGTCAGGGTTGCTCTGAGCTATGTGCCTTGTTGCTGTGACAGTGTTCTGAAAAACAATACACTGGGATACATATGGCTGGCTAGGATATGTAGTCATGTCTTAGCAGGTATTGTGTACTGCTTTCCACTCGAGAGGGCTTCTTTTCTGCAAATTTTCTTGGACACTGAGAAAATACCGAAAATGGACAATGATGAATACTGTACTGGAAAAACCACGGGATTTTACAGACACGTAAAATCTATCATGCTTGGTCTCAGACCTTACAGAATAATAGTTTTATAAAAACTAGAGGCTGTTCAATTTTCTTCTGAAATCTCTGGGCATTAACAGGCTGACTCCATTAGAAAAAAAGAAACTTTAATCATCCTGTAATCCCAAGGCCCCTGGCATGGGAAGAGTTTTCTTACTTGGGGTAAACGTCTCAGGACAATTCACTCAGTTCAGTGCTCTTCCAGTGTGAACATAGCATGAATTTTAAATCTGGGTTTTCTTCTCAAAGCTGTCCCTGACTCTTCACTAAGAAGGCTTACTGAGAAAATTATAGTGCTCTTATTGAGAAGATTGGAGGCTCTTTTTAAAGTTTCAGGTATGAAATTCAGATACTTGAATTTGAAGAAGTTTACCACCCTCCAGGATTAGCCAGCCATGGAGCCACAACTTCATCTGGGCTGGTTAGACCTGGGTTCTTTCATTCAAACTTTCTAAAATAGAGAAAATGTCAGAAATTTGGGCCGTTCATTTTCCCATCCCACAGATGAGCTGATGTGTGCTAGGAGAGGTTTCTGTCATGGTGGAGGCATTTCTGAGAGATGATTTACTTGTATGACTGGGTGCACTGGCACTGGGATCCCGCATACAAAAAGACACAGCAAATTGATTGTGAGTGGTTTGGTTGAAAGAAGAAGCAGGAGGTTGTTAAATAGATGTCTTCATGGTAGTATGGCAAATTAAGTGGAGGAGTTCTGGGGTCTCTGGACTGCTTTAATAACTGATCAAAAAAGAAAAGAGAACATGAGCAGACAGCCACAACTGCAAAAGACCAGCCAGCTGGGATGTTTGCAAACTGTGCTACTGCCAAAAGTCCCTGAAGGAGACGAATTTACTGGGATGATTGGTTCCTGAGAAGGATTTTTTTTCCTATAAGTGCTGTGCATATCTCCAGTTTCTGGTTTTTTTATTTGGGGCTTGGATTCTCCATTATGCAAGCCTATTTGCCTTTTTAATCCACTGTTATGTATGAGACTAGGAATGCTTTGTTGCACTAAAGGAGCAGTGACTTAAGCAAGGAACTGAACTAAGGCCCTGACCAGGGCAGGGGGAGAACTGTTTTGGTTTTTCCTAGTTTCGAAGAATTTAGATGTTTAAAACTACCCACCACAGAACAAGAACCAGGGCAAGTGAAGACCACTCCTTTTCCAGCCTGCCCTAAAGCATAGCTCAGACACTACAGTGAACAAAATCTCATCCTGTTCCCTTTTAATGAAGCCCAGCCTCCCACACTAGCAGAGGTTTGAGATTTTTCCTGTGATGCTGTCTGCAGTTCTTGCACAGTGGGGTCAAATCCTGATTTCAGTTGCAGGAAACTTCTCTCCCTTCCCCAGCATCCCCTCGAGATGAACTTCACCATGTCGTTGTCTGGCAAGCCCGACGAAGATGAGCGAACCCTCTGACGCCCAGTGCCTTCCAGCTGGATCACTCCCGTCTTCAAGGCTGGTGTCGGGGTGCGGGGTGGGTGCGTGTGTAGGACCCTATGGGATCTACGCGGGGCTGCCGGGTACGTGGGTGTCTGCATGACCCGGGGGCCGATATCCGCCGGGATGTCCCCGAGGCAGTGCCTGTCAGCGTGAGCGCTGCTGGGGCGGGGGTGCCGTGGGGATGTGGCTGCGAGCCGCGTACGCCTCGCAGGGCGCGGGCAGAGCGCTTTGTGCGGAGCGGAGACGCGCGGGGGGCGCCGCTCCCGCCCGGGCCGTGCCCACGCCGTGCCCGAGGGG